>JAJPUD010009066.1:0-30347 GCA_023553655.1 Myrmecobius fasciatus
AAAAAAATTCTATAATGATAAAATAAAGAGATAATTATTGTATATGTTAAGCCTAGTTACCTTTGACTAACTGGTTTTCTTAGACACTGCCATTGTTTAAATAAAAAGTATCATAGTGACTAAGATGATAAGAAACCAACAATAATAAAATTACCTGATATATCATAATCTAATTATATTTTTGTTTTATACCTGTTAAATATATTTTGTAAAGAGATTTTATCATCATAGGTTTGCTTTGCATTATGAATTTCACTTCAGCATAATTGTATCTTCATTCATTGCATTCCTTGTTTGTCCTTTTATGCTGCTTTGCCTTTCTTTTCCTTTTTTTAACTCCTTCTCTCTTAACTACTTTTCTTTTCCTCATCCCATAATGGTTGCTTCATAATTACAGTGGGTGGATTCCTAGCACTTTTGTAGTTTAGACAACTTTGTATCCCTAAATTAATAGAGTAAATTCTGAAAACTTTGACATTAGAATTAATATAAGATTTACATGCTAAATTTGGTACTAAGTTCAAATCTCATTTTACACACAGTAGACTAAATAGTTATCAAACCAAGTTTTTCAAAACAGCTTTTCCAAATGATCATTGGTTTTATGGAGGATTTCAATAAATTTCATATATTTTTTCCTCTAAAACTCTATGGAAACAGAGATTGCTTAATCAATAAATACAAAGGCACCTATTAAAACGTTTGACTCCATGTTATACATAATTTCTCATTATATTTTAATAAAATTTTATTTATGTGGATGTATTCCACTAAATGTCTCTTACATGGATTGGCTAACTTTTTATTTTCATTAGTATTATTATTAAATTTAACATTTGTTCTGTTGTTAAAATTACTTTTCACAATTACAGATGGAGAATATGTCCTCCACAAAATTATCATTTAATAAGTTCTCCATTCAAAATGTCTTCATCCTAAGTGAATAGATTGTTGTGTTAATCAGGTTTTTCTCTTAGCTTTTAGTAATTACAAAAGCATTTGTGGTTTTGCTTGAGAAAGCAAAGCAAATTAAAAGAGAATATCTGAGATTGGATTCCCTAAAGTAGAATATGAACTATATAGCATAACAATTTTCTTTCATCATTCAGATCATTTGTCCCAATTCTTTATATACAGAGATTGAGAAAAATCAACAATTAAAAGTAATCATGTGTTAGACAAGAAATACAAGAGCAGTTTAAAGTGAAAAATATCACATTCTTACTGATATTGAATTTTAATAGAGTTGTCATTAATAAATATCAATAAAATTAATTTATTTTTCTAGAATTATGATTGAAATCATTCAGTAATTAATTTCTAGTACATAAATGAATAATGAATGTCATTTCTTCCATATAAAACTTGTTTTCAAGCCTGAAAAACAAACAAATGTCAGTACCACTTTAAAAAAAGTACCGATTTTGGAGGCAGCTTGTGTTCAAATTAGTCTGTGTAGCTATGGGACACATTGTATAAAAATATTTTTAATAACTCAAAATTATTGATATGATAGGAAAATATCGGGTCTTTAATTGCTATATAAATGTCAGTTCTAATTTACTGCAGTTTCAACATTTTTTTTTATCTTCCACTACATATGTAACTATATTAACTAGAAAAGTAAGTATTTTTCTGTCTGTTTTTAACCTAGTAATCCAGATATTTCATACATATTTTGCATATGCACACATGTATGTATATTTATACACGCATGTTTATGTATGTACACATGTATATATGTACATATATGTGTTTATATACTGAAAATTAATGATTTAATGACAGCAATTATAAGTTTCCCTTATATTGTGACAGTTCCATGGCAATATGTAGCAATATTCAAATTAGCTTTAGCTTTGTTTGTCAATGACACATTCTTCCTATGATTAATAGTCTTATAATCTTTCATACTTCTTTGGTTTTTTGTTTCAGCTTTCTCTGTTCTGGAACTTCATATTTAACATTACCAAACTGCATCTAATTAATTTAACCAATCATGCTTACATGTTTAAATATTTTGCTGCAAATTATATCAATAAATGCATCATTATTCTCATTGTATGCAATCTTCATTTTTGACAAGGATGCCATCCATATTATTATCTAAGCCATTGATAAAAATGTAGACCAGAAGAATGAAGACAGAGTTCTGAGGCCCTCAACATAAGACAACACTGCATGTTGATACTGACCCACTCAAATGATTACTTTGAAACTTCTGTACTACGTAACAGTATTTTCACATAGCCAATATTGCATTATTTTATTCAAAAGGATGTATTACATAAAGTAGTTTCAAATGATTTGCAAAAATTTGAATATATTGCTTCTATAACATTCTTCTAATATGTCAATACAAATCATTTTCCACCAAAAAAAGTTATTTAGGGAGAAATGGCATGTTTTAGGGGATACTATGCTGATGTTTAGTGATCACCACTTCCTTCTCATTCTTGACAATATCTATGTTACTTTGATGACTTCCTAAAATACAATCTCAATATCAGCTCTAACTTTCATCCCCTCCCCACTCACCCATAAGACATATTGTGTTCCTTGTTTATAAAAGAAGCATTTTTTTCATGAGGCTACTCTCTTCAGAACTTTATTCTAAATATTATGCGAGATACAAAGATGACCAAAAAGTCTCTACTCTTTCCTAGGGTGAGGCTAGGGAAAGACAGTTTAGGAGTCTCATAGAAAACCAATCCACACAGAAAACCCATGGGGTAGTGAACTGTAGAAATATACTACCAAATCATTCTACAACTTTGAAATAATTGAAGTTAAAGTTCTCTGGATTTGGAGAATCAATCCACTTCCTTTTATAAATAATTGGAAAAGTATTTGTCTCCTTTCTAATCTTGTGGCACAACTGGCATTTTTATGTCTTTTTTTCTTTTATCGAAATAATTTATAAAATTTTGATATCACAGCAATACAATTACTTAAGCATGTTTTATAAATCTTACCGTGAAATAAAATAAGCATATCTATGTATACGAATTCAAAGTGCCATTAATGTTTCTTCTATTACTTGATTTTTTGTTGAATAGATTTTTTTTAAAGTAGGCATTTTTCAAAAGTGCTAAGCCAAAGTAGCTTTTTAATGATTTTTAAAATATTGATTTTTTTCTTTAGCTGAAACAATCCACCAACTGGAGTCCCTCTCTTCCCAAATTAAAATAAAAATAAAACAAAACAAAAACATCTTTTTTATAACAAATATCTATAATGAAGCAAGATTAAATAAATATATTAGCCATGTCTAAAGCAAAACTCATTGATTCTATACCTGTAGCCTAGTGCCTGTTTCACCAGAAGCAATGTGTTTCATCATGAGTCTTTTGAAATAATGTCTAGTTTTATTCAAAGTTCTTATGACTTTCAGAACAGCTATCCCTCTTTATTGTGATTATTTCACATATTGTTCTTCTGATTCTCTTCTACTCTGAACAATTTTTTGCACATTTCTCGGAATACTACATATTATTTTATCATGCAATAAATTTCTTTTGCATTTACAATTTTCCTAATGGCTGGGGGAGTTTTTCTTTTTTTTTTCTCAGATTCTTTGTTGCAACCAAAAGTAATTCTTTAAATATTATTTTGCATTTAGGATCATTTGCTGTATCCAATTATGTCAATCAAGCATGTATTTTGGAAGTGCCAACATGTGTCTGGAAAACAATGATTCATGAAAAGTAATTGATTCAGGCTGAATATGATAGAGTTAAAAATATTCATAGGATCATTTAATTTGAGAAGGGAAAGACTTTACCAATCACATAGTCCAAAATGTCTTATTTTACATTTAAAGAAAAATGAAATGCAGAGAATTTAATTCATTATATTCTCAAAGATTCCATCCCTAATTTTAAATAAAACTATATCCCTTTGACCAAGAAAATAATGTGATTTTTTTTCTTATCCCTGAAAAACAAAACCTGAGAAGGAAAACATAATGAAAGCAAACATGA
This sequence comes from Myrmecobius fasciatus, assembly GCA_023553655.1. Taxonomy (NCBI): domain Eukaryota; kingdom Metazoa; phylum Chordata; class Mammalia; order Dasyuromorphia; family Myrmecobiidae; genus Myrmecobius; species Myrmecobius fasciatus. The sequence goes on from JAJPUD010009066.1 coordinate 3,984, forward strand.
ATAGAGAGCGTGAAAATGCTATGTTGTGGTCAATCCTCAGATCCTACAGGCTTCTTTCTGAGTATATATGGCTTTATTCATCATAGAACAATTGGAACTGGTTGGAAATATCTCATTGTTGAAGAGAACTATGTCCATCAGAATTGATCATCATATAGTCTTCTTGTTATCAGGTATAATGATGTCCTGGTTTTGCTCATTTCACTTAGCAACAATTCATGCAAGTCTCTCCAGGCCTTTCTGAAATCATGCTGCTATTAATTTCTTACAAAACAATAATATTCCATGACATTCATGTTCCATAATTTATTCAGCCATTCTCCAATTGCTAGGCATCCATTCAGTTTCAAGTTTCTAGTCACTACAAAAATGCCACAAACATTTTTGTTTTTGTGGGCTCTTTCCTTCCTTTAGGATCTCTTTGGGATATAGGACCAATAGAAACACTGCCGGGTCGAAGGATATGGACAATTTGATAACTTTCTGATAATAGTTCCAAATTGTTCAAAAATGGTTGGATAAATTCACAGTTCCAACAACAATGTATCAGTGTCCCAGTTTTCTCACATCCCTTCCAATATTCATCATTATCTTTTCCTGTTATTTTAGCCAATCTGACAGGTGTGTAGTGGTACCTCAGAGTTGTCTTAATTTGCATTTCTCTGATCAACAGTGATTTGGAGCACGTTTTCATATGACTAGACATAGTTTTAATTTCATCATCTGAAAATTGTCTGTTCATATCCTTTGACCATTTATCAATTAGAGAGTGGCTTGAATTCTTATAAATATGAGTCAAGTCTTTACATATTTTAGAAATGAGGCCTTTATCAGAACCTTTAAATGTAAAGATGATTTCCCAATTTATTGCTTCCCTCCTAATCTTATCTGCCTTAGTTTTGTTTGTACAAAAATCTTTTAACTTAATATAATCAAAATTATCTATCTCATGTTCAATTAAGAGTTCCAATTCTTCTGTGGACACACATTTCTTCCTTCTCCACAGGTCTGAGAGATAAACTATCCTATGTTCCTCTAATTTGCTTATAATATCACTCTTTATAATTAAATCATGAACCCATTTAGAGCTTATCTGGGTCTGTGGTGTTAGGTGTGGATCAAGCCCTCATTTCTTCCCTACTAGGTTCCAATTTTCCCAGAAGTTTTTATCAAATAGTGAGTTCTTGTCCAAAAAGCTGGGATCTTTGGGTTTATCAAACACTAGATTGCTATAATTGTTGCCTAGTTTGTCCTGTGATCCTATCCTTTTCCACTGATCAACTACTCTATTTCTTAGCCAGTATCAAAAGGTTTTGATTGCTCTTTTATATTATAGTTTTAGATCTGGTATAGCAAGGCCACCTTCATCAGCATTATTTTTCCTTAATACCCTTGAAATTCTTGATTTTGTTCTTCCTGATGAACGTGGTTACTATTTTTTCTAGATTTGTAAAATAATTTCTTAGGACTTTAATTGGTATGGCACTAAATAAGTAAATTAGTTTGGGTAGTACTGTCATTTTTATTATATTCGCTTGGCCTAACAATGAGGACTTGATATTTTTCCAACTGATTGCATCTGACTTTATTTGTGTAGAAAGTGATTTGTAATTTGTTTAGTTTACATAGTTCCTGACTTTCCCTTGGCAGATTGATTCCCAAATATTTTATACCATCAACAGTTATTATGAATGAAATTTCTTTTTGTATCTCTTGCTGCTGAACCTTCTTGGCAATATATAAAAATACTGATGATTTATGTGGATTTATTTTTTACCCTCCAAGTTTGATAAAGTTGTGAACTGTTTATAGTAGTTTTTTAGTTGATTCTCTAGAGTTCTCTAAGTACACTATCATATCTGCAAAGAGTGATAACTTGGTTTCCTCATTATTCTAATTCCTTTAATCTCTTTTTTCTTCTCTTACTGCCAAAGTTAACATTTCTAATACAATATTAAATAGTAATGGTGACAGTGGGTAGCCTTGTTTCACTCCTGATCTTATTAGGAATGGATTTAGTTTGTCCTCATTACATATGATGCTTTTAAATAGATGGTTTTAAATATATGTACTAATCATTTTAAGGAAAAGTCCATTTATTCCTAAACTCTCTAGTAGGAATGGGTGTTGGATTTTATCAAATGCTTTTTCTGCATCTATTAAGGTAATCATATGATTGTTGTTAGTTTGGTTATTAATAAAATTGATTATGCTGATAGTTTTCCTAATATTGAACCAGTCCTGCATTCTCTAGTACAAATCCTTCTTGGTCATAGTGTATTATCCTGAGGATGACATTCTGTAATCTCATTGCTAATATTTTATTTAAGATTTTTGAATCAATATTCATTAGGGAAATTGGTCTACAGTTTTCTTTCTCTGTTTTCACCCTACTTGGCTTAACTATCAGCACCATATCTGTATCATAAGAAGAATTTGGTAGTATATCTTCTTTCCTGATTTTAAAATAGTTTATATAGTATTGGAATTAATTGTTCTGTGAATGTTTTGTAGAATTCAAATGTAAATCCATCTATCACTGGAAAATTTTCTTTGGGAGTTGGTTAATAGCTTGTTCTATTTCTTTTTCTAAAATGGGCATATTTAAATAATTTATTTCCTCTTCTGTTAACCTGGGCAATCTATATTTTTATAGATATTGCTCCATTTCATTTAGATTATCAAATTTATTGGCATAAAGCTGGGCAAATTAACTCAGAATTATTGCTCTAATTTTCTCTTCATTGGTGGAAAGTTCTCCCTTTTCATTTTTGAGACTAACAATTTGATTTTCCTCTTTCCTTTTTCTAATTAAATTAACTAAAGGCTTATCTATTTTGTTGGGTTTTTTTTTCATAAAACCAACTCTTAATTTTACTTATTAATCCAATAGTTTTCTTATTTTCAATTTTATTAATCTTCCCTTTTATTTTCAGAATTTCCAATTTGGTATTTAATTGAGGGTTGTTGTTCCTTTTCTAGCTTTTTAAATTCTAAGCCCAATTCATTGATCTTCTCTTTCTCTATTTTATGCAAGTAAACATCTAGAGATATAAAATTACCCCTTATAAACTTTTTGGCTGTATTCCACAAATTGTGGTATGTTGTCTCATTATTGTCATTCTCCTGGATGAAATAATTGATTATACCTATGATTTGCTCTTTCACCCATTCATTTTTTAGGATTAGATTATTTAATTTCCAATAAACTTTTGGTCTATTTTCTCCTGGCCTTATATTGCATGTGATTTTTATTGCATCATTATCTGAAAAAAATGCATTTAATATTTCTGCCTTTCTGCATTTGATTTTGAGGTTTTTATGCACTAACACATGATCAATTTTTGTATAAGTTCCATGAACCACTGAAAAAAAAATAACTTCCTTCTGTCTCCATTCAATTTTCTCCAAAGATTTATCATACCCAACTTTTCTAATATTTTGTTTACCTCCTTAACTTCTTTCTTATTTATTTTGTGGTTTGATTTATCTAATTCTGACAGAGCAAGGTTGAGATCTCCCACTAGTTCAGTTTTGCTGTCTATATCTTCTTCCATCTCTCTTAACTTTTCCTTTAGGAATTTGGATGCTATACCACTTGTTGCATATATGTTTAGTATTGATATTGCTTGGTTATCTATGGTACCCTTTAGTAAGATATAATTTCCTTCCTTATCTCTTTTAATTAGATCTATCTTTGCTTTTACTTGATCTGAGATCAGGATTGCTACCCCTGCTTTTTTTTTTTCTTTTCTTTTGTTCACCTGAAGCATAATAGATTCTGCTCCACTCTGTATGCATCTCTATGCTTTAGATTTGTTTCTTGTAAACAACATATTGTAGGATTCTTGCTTTTAATCCAGTCTGTTATCCACTTCTGTTTTATGGGAGAGTTCATTCCATTCACATTCACAGTTAAAATAACTAGTTCTATATTTCCTGCCATTATATTTACATAAAGTTTTGTTTTCCTCTTTCCTTTTCCGTTTCTTCCTTCCCCCTTCCCCAGTATTTTGTTTTGATGACCACCTCCCTCAAACATTCCTCCCCCTTTTAGAACATCTCCCCCTTTTTTAAACCTTTCCTCTAATTCTTCTATTTTCCTTTCTATTAGTCTTTCCCTTTCTTTTCCTCCTTTTGCTTCCACTTCCCTATAAGTAGGGAAATGTTTCTCTGTGAAACGGAATATGTCTGATATTCTCTTTTAGAGACCAATCTGATGAAAGTAAGATTCATACAATGCTCATCCCCCTCCTACTTTCCATCATTTATATTAGGTTTTCTTTGCCTCTTCATGAGAGTTTACCTTGTTTTTACCTCTTTTTTTACCTTATTTTACCTCCTTTTCCCTCTTTTTCCAGTATGATGCCCCTTCTACCTCTAATTTCTTTTTCATATTATCAAAGTAAAATCAAATTATACCCCCATTCTTTAAGTATACTCATAGTAGAAATATAGTTCTCAAGAGTTATTTCCTTTTTATGCTTCTCTTTAGTTCTGTGTTTGAAGGTCAAATTTTTTGTTCAGATCCAATCTTTTCATTAGAAACAGATGAAATTCACCTATATCATTAAATGAGCATCTTCTTCCCTGGAAGATAATGCTCATTCTCACTGGATAGCTTATTCTTGCTTGTAATCAAAGTTCCTTTGCCTTTTGGAATATCTGATTCCAGCCCCCTATAATATCTTAAGGTGGAAGCTGACAGATCCTGAATGATTCTAATTATAGTTCCTTGGTATTTGAATTGTTTATTTCTAGCTGAGTGCAATATATTTTCCTTATTGTGATAGTCCTTAAAATTTAGCCACAATATTCATTGGGAATTTAATTTTAGTGTCTCTTTCAGGAGATGATTGGTGAATTCTTTTGATGGCTATTTCACTTTCTGATTCTAGAACATCAAGACAGTTTTCTCTCATGATTACCTGTAAGATAGTGTCTAGGTTCTTTTTTTTTTTTTCATCATGGCTTTCAGGAAGTCCTATAATCCTTCGATTGTCTCTACTAAATCTCTTTTCCAGGTCAGTTGTTTTTCCTAGGATATATTTCATATTTTCTTCTATTTTTTTCTTTGTTTTGTTTTTGTTTGACTGGTTCTTGAAATCTTATTTATTCATTCAATTCTAATTTTTAATTTATTATTTTCTTCAGTTGCCTTTTTTAGCTCCTTTTGTAATTGGTCAATTGGAATTTTTTGTTCTTTTCAGTCTTTTTCCATTTCACCAGTTTTGTTTTTGGTGTCTTTTTCATATCTCTTTTGTAGGGCATTACATACTTTTTCCATTCCTTCTTTCAATGATTTCATTTCATTTCTCCATTTTTCTTCTCTGTTTTGAGATTCGTTATGCAATCTTCCAGAAAGCCTTGTGAAATGAGAAGCAGCTCATGTCTCCCTTTGTGGCTTTCTCTGGAGTTGCTTTACCTTTTTGAACCTCAGGATTTGAGGTCTGTTCTTCTTTCTCTCCATAAAAGCTGTCTATGGTGAGAGTTCTTTTTTTGTTTGTTTTTTATTCATTATTTAAAGTTTGAGGTCTGTTCAAAGTAAAGTAGTGAACAACTGTTTTAATTTGCTCTGTGGCAATTTTGCTGATTAACTTCTGGTGTTGGGCTATTGGGTCTGGTATTCTCAGTACTTTACAATCTATCTTTTATAAAAGGCAGATCTGGCAAAGCATTTGCTCACAAGCAGGGCAGGCTGGCCCAATAGCCTCAGGGAAACTTCTCAGATGTTTAGAATCTGCCACTCTGAGTCCAGCCAGACTTCCTGCCCTGTTTCCAGGAGCTGCACTCTGAGCTTGGCAAACTCCCCCCTGACTGACTGAAACAGATCTATTCTGAAGCTTTTCCAAGGTCACATCTTCTGGGAATGTGTTGTACTCCTAATATTTGGGGGTTCTTTGACTTCAGAACCAGTTCAGAGGCTTAAATTGCTATTGGCTTGAGAGAAAGGTCAGAGGAGGTCACAGAGAGTCTTGTCTGCACTCCACCATCTTGGCTCTGTCTCCATTGACTCATATTTCTAAGAATTCAAGCCATTCTCTAGTTGATAAATGGTTAAAGGCTATGAACCTGACAATTTTCTGGTGAAGAAATGGAAAACATTTCTAGTAATATGGAAAAAGTCCTCTAAAGTACTATTGATCAGAAAAATGCAAATTAAGATAATTATGAAGTACTACTACCCAGCTCTCATAATGACTTAAATGACAGGAAAAGGTAATGATGAATGTTGGGGCGGATATGGGAAAACAGGGACACTAACGCATTGTTAGTGAAGTTGTGAAATGATTCAACCATTCTAGAGAGCAATTTGGAATTATGCACAAAGGACTATGAAACTGTGCATACCTTTTGAGTCAGCAGTGTCCCTACTGGGCCTACATCCCAAAGAGATCATAAAGGAGAGAAAGGGACCCAGATGAGCAAAACTGCTTGTGACAGTCCTTTTTGTAGAGACGAGAAATTAGAAACTGAGTGGATGCCCATCAGTTGGAGAATGGCTGAATGAGTTGTAGCATATGAATGTTATGGAATATTATTGTTTAATAAGAAACAATCAGCAGGATGATTTCAGAGAGACCTGGAAAGACTTACATGAACTGATGCTATGTGAAGTGAGCAGAACCAGAAATCATTATACACAGCAACAGCAAGACTATATGATGATCAATTCTGATGGATGTGGCTCTTTTCAACACTGAAATGATTCAAGCCACTTCCAATGATCTTGTGATAAAGAGAGCCATCTGCACCCAGAGAGAGGACTGTGGGGACTGAGTATAGATCACAACATAGAATTTTCATTTTTTTGTTGTTGTTTGGTTGTATTTTTTCTTCTCATTTTTTTCCCTTTTTGATCTGATTTTTCTTATGCAGCAAGAAATATGTATAATTGCAGAAAAATGTACTGAAGAATCATACATGTTTAACATATATTAAATTACTTGCTGTCTAGGGAAGGGAATGTGGGGAAGGGAGGGAAAAATTGTAAAAAACAAGGTTTTACAAAGGTAAATGTTAAATAATTATAGTTGTTTTATATGTATGTAATATATATATATATATAATATATATATTTATTTATATATAACATATGTACTATATATATATAATAAACATATACTACATATAAAATAATATATAATAAATATATATAAATTGTTAATTAATAATAAAAAAGCAGGGAAATTCTCTCAAAAATGATTCATTTCTGAAATATATTGAGAACTGAGTTTATTTTATGAAAGTTCAAGTCATTCTAATCATCAAAATATCTGAATAAATAATTTTGTGATAAAAAGTTCAAAGACATCTATACTCATATAAAATGTTCTAAATGCCCATTGATTAGAGGAATCCAATTAAAATAGCACCAATGAATCATGTCACACCCATAAGGTTGGCTAATATCACAGGAAAGGGAAATGACATATATTAGAGAGGGGATGTAGAAAAACTGGAACTTTGTTGTACGGTTGGTGGAGTTTTGAATGGATCTAAACATTATGGAGAACAATTTGAAACCAAAATCAAAAGGCTGTAAAACTGTACATGTCCTTTGACCCAGCACTATGTCAATTTTTCAAAGAAACAGGAAAGGAAATATATGTGAAATACATATATACCCATATATGCATATATGTATATATATATATACATGTATATACATGTATATATATATATATATATATATATTATGCATATATATGCATGACTATTTTCTACTGTCTATTTCCCACAGAAACATAAAAAGCATGCACACACATCCATACATAGACACACACACATGTATATATAGTGACACACACACATCTGTATATATAGTACATGTGTATATATATATATATATATATATATGCATATGTATGCATGTACACATATACATATGCATTTATGTCTGTATACTATAAATATATGTATGTGTATACTTAGATTACAGATAGAAAAATAGCTCTTTTTATGGTGGCAAAGAATTGGAAATTGAGAGAATCTCCATCAGTTGGGTACTGCTTGAACAAATATGATATATGAGAGTAATGGAATTGTGCTTTTAATATAGTGTTTTAAGAAATGAAAAGCAGAATTATTTCAAAAAAACTTGGGAAAGATATGAAATTTTGTAAAATAAACATAAATTATATATATGTATATATATAATACTATATTACATAGTAACAACATTATAAGATTATTGACTTAGCTGTTCTCAGCAATACAATGATCTCAGACAATTCCAAAGAACTTATGATGAAAAGAGATATCCACTTCCAGAGAATTAGCTGTTGGAGTCTGAACACAGATTAAAACAATTTTCACTTAATTTTTCTTGTTTTTTAATTATTATTTTTTAATTATTAATATTACATGGCTAATATGGAAATAAATTTTATATGATTTTACATGTAATATTGATAGCATGTTCATTTCTTTCACAATGGGTAAGGGGGAGCAGCAGGAAGGAGGAAGAGAATTCGGATCTAAAAAGATTTTAAGTAAATGTCAACAAAATTTGTTTTTTTTTAATTGTTCAGACTTATTTGATTTCAGGTTGAGCTTGCTTGGTGCTTAAATTTTTTCAGCCCTGAAAAAAAGCTAACTAATATTCAGCTAAAGATTTATAATGCTTACATTGAAAAGAAAATGCAGACAACTTCCCATCTAACCTCCTCAGTTTATTGAGAAAGAAACGTACTGGAAAAAATCTTCAGATTTCTAGTGCCAGCCCAGATAGATGTATTGAAATACAGAAATTTTTTTTCTACTTTTGGAAACCACTTCTAAGTTCCTGATCCCATAATTTGTTTCCCAAATAAGTTTTCTAATATGAGTTACCTGTCATCTGTTTGAAGATCAAGACTAGCCAGTATAAATTTCCCTGAAACATTTTTAATACTTTATGACAACTAAATGAGGCATCTCCTTGATTTTCCTTCTTAGGACATATGTAAGTTATCAAAGTTGAGAAGCTTCCCTACAATTCCAATTTGATTTCATGAGAATAGTGAAATTTAGTAGATTAGCTACTCATCAGGTACAGGGGTGTCAATGCTGATGATTTCCCATAGAAGACTGAGACATCATTTAATGGATTCAAGCTGAGATCTCTCCACTTACCTCCTGGCTGTCTGTCATCAAAATACTATAAATAACATTTGGCTTTTTAAATTTAATGCCTTCTAGTATGCGGGAAAGTGAGTCAAAGGAAGAAACCATTTGCCTGACTGTAAATGGTGGTGGCTTTTTCAAATCAATGTCATTTCTTGCTAAAGATTATTATTCTTGTTCTAAAATTTAGAAAATTTCATAAGCCCTTCAGCTGCTTAGGTCAGGAATCCATTTCTTCCCATCCCCCTTCCTTTTTCCATGTCCCTCAGGATCACAAAGTTTTGTAACTTTGTAACTTTAAGAAAATGTTAAGTGCATATGTACATACCTGTGTGTATGTATATATGTATGTAAGTACTAGGAAAAGGATCAGTTTTGAGACAACTTTTTACAGATGCTAAGAAAATAAGTAAAGTGCAAAATTGTAGAATCTCCAAGTTGGGATATTGGAGGATATTTGGGCAAAAATTTTCCCTACAGCATCTCCATCAGGTGGTCTTTCAGCCTTTGTGTGAATAACCTCATGAGGAGAAACCCATCACCCACTAATATTACCCATTCCATTTTTTGAAAGCTTCAACTTTCAGGAAATTTTTTCTCACCTTAAACATAAACTTACCTTTTTACAACTTCCACCCATCTCTCTGAATCCTATCTTGTGGTGGGACTAATCTAGTCAGTCTGTATATGACAACTCTTTGCTATCATTTTCTCCCTAGACCATCTTTTCTTCAAATGGAATATCACAATTCTTTGAACCTGTCCTTTTCTAACATGCTCTTAATGCCCTATTCATTCAGTTTACTGTCCTTTAGACACTCCTAAAATAAATAATGCTTATTTAAGATGTGATATCTAGCAATGAACCTATAGAGAGATACAGACAGTGGGAGAACTCTCTGTGAGATATAAGATCCTTCAGCCCAGAGGGAACCTACTGACAATGTCTCGTCCAGCTCTCATCTCCCCTTGAGGCATCTCACCCTTCCTGAGAAGTCAGGGGGGGTATGTGACAACCTGTGTTCTACTCAAAATGGAGATACTTGCAGTATAAGACGCATTTACATATTAATAGCAGGGTGCTTATAGTTAACATATGCACAGTGTGCTGTAGTGATGTAAACGTACTAATGTTTTTAGGGGCTGAGAGGACTTGAAATATACAGACTCCATCTTTCACCATCCATGTGGTTCCCTGTCTTCATAACTCCTTCACTAAGACTAAAGATTCGAGTTGGTCCCAAGACCCTCCAGAGAGCTAGTCTGGATGACATATTTTGACATCCCAGCGTGTGGGCTCTAGAAAGCACACTACATGAACCCAAGGATACCAGAACAGAGAATAGAAGAAACATAGCCTTCAGAGGTCAGGCATTGCCTTGGATAAGACCACTGTTGGAGTACTCATAGTTATTGGGTCCTTTGACTGAACTCTTAAGATACTGGAATAACACAAAATCCAGTGCCCCCAAAAAGCATCAATATGACAAGCCCAGAACTTCCCATAAATGTATTTATATTTAAAGGGATATTTATCACTCAAACCTAGAACAAAATGATTCTCAAATATCTGCAAAGAACAACAAACCTTTAGCAAAATTCAACATGAATTCCTGGAAGAGATCAAGCAAAATATTTTTATTTTTTTTAGATAAAATGGGAGAATCAAAGGAAAAATAAAATAAAGAAAGGAAGGAAGTTACAGAAACAAGAATTGGAAAGTGAACTGATAGCTAGGCATGAGAAAATAAAACCATGATGAAGGAGTAATTCTGAAAACATTCATACACACAAATGTGTGTATACATTCATATATTTATATATGCATATTCATACATGTAGATTGCATGGATGTGTATTTGTACAAATATGCACACATCTATGTGTATGTGTGTATATGTATATATGATCAGCTAGGCAGTAAAGTGAATAGAGTACCAGCCCCAATCTGGAAAGTCAGGAAGATCTGAGTTAAAACCTGGCCTTAGTCACTAGCTTTATAGTCCTAGGCAAGTCACTTAAGCCCTATTTTCTTCAGAAGGAAATAGCAAATCACTCCATTATCTTTGCCAAAAAAACCCTATAGATAAAAGTGACTTGGGTCATATAGAGTTAGACACAAGTGAATAATTATATATATATATATATATATATTTACACACATATGTATGTATACACACACATATATATGTATATATATATGTATATATACACACACATAGATACTTAGATAAATTGATACAGAGAGAGATTGTTATATGCTATGTCCAATGAGGGAAATTCTTTTCTTAACAAGCTACAAATTTGCAAGATGGGGTGTTTTCATTTTTAAGCTTGTTCTCACAGGGGTGTAGTAGCATAAAATGTTAATTAAAAATAAATATCTCTATCTATCTTTCTCTCTCTCTCTCACACACACATATATATTTATGTATGTTTAAATGCACAAACTAAACCATTTTCCCCCAAGTTGACAGATCTCTCTTCTTATCAAATATTTCTAATATTTTCTGACTGAATTGTTTCTGGGCCCTTTTATTGTCCTCATTTTGATGATTTATTTTCTACTCATTAAATTACATTATGAGAATTATATTAGTTTATACCTATTCTTTTGTCTGGTTTCTATTATTAATGCTAACTTCATATTTAAATACTTTAGATTATAATTAATTCTAAGGTATAATTTATCTTCTCATTTTTTAATTTATTCTATCACAGCTTCTAAAACTTTATTAAATTAAGATAATCATTCAGCTAATTAAAAATTTAATTTGAGCAAGTTTAGCTAAACTTGTGAGTTTACTTAGTTATACTCTGTGTATAATGAACCAAACTCATGACTGAAGATGAAGAGGGCATGCTGCATTGTCTTTGAAAAAATTGTGCAATCCTTCTATCATGCCTAGAAGTCTTTTTATAATATAATATAATATGATATAAAAATCATTTATTTATTGATTTATTAATACATGCTAAAGCTGCAAGTGAGGTAAAACTACATTTTTCAAAGAAATAGTTTTGTTTCATCAACAAATCAAAGAAGAGGAGAATTATGACCATAATTAGACTGCAATATATCATCACCATCTAATTCTCAAAGAGAAAACGTAAAGTATATTTTCATGGAGCTATGACTATGTGACTAGAAATGGGGATGGGAGAGTCATGTGGATTTCTTCTGTGATATAAGTATAATATTAAGAGATAAGGACTAGTGTTTATATATATGGTACTTTTAAACTTTGAAAAAAAACTTTACAAATATTGTTGCATTGGATATTCACACTTGGAAGGTAGGTGCTATTATTATTCCATATTACAAATGAGGAAGTTGAGGCTGACTAAGTTTTAATAAGTTGCTCAAGTCATAAAGTAGGCAAGTTCCTGAGAAAATATTTGCAACTAGTTCTTCTTGAGTTCCTGTCTCAGAATGTTGAAAAGATTAATGGAGGTATGAACAAGAAATCATGCATCGTTCATACATCTGTCATTAAAATCAGTAATCAAATTAATTTATCACAAAATCACAGAAATATCAAAATGAAGAAATGGATATTTACCAATATCATTATTTTTTCCAGTTATGAAGAATAACTGAAAAATGGAACATTTAAAGAGTTTGGTGAATAGCATAGAATATCTGTATGTATATATATATATATGTATATATATATATATATCATTAAGAACCTTAGTAATTGATTTGTGGAAATCTTAGGAGGAATCATAAGGCAGAAGAACAGTTCAAAAACAAATTTCCAGTCAGAAATAACTTTTTACCCTTGATGTTACAGTAACTTTCTGTTATCAGCGGGATGAAAAATATATCAAATGAACTATCCCCAGAAATCTCATCACCATTGCTGACCACTCCTGTATGATTATGAAGGAGAGCAAATTGGTTATAGCTGAAAAGACACTAAACACACACACATCATATGTACACACACATATACACACACCATATGCCTACATACTCACACACTATATGCACACACACACACCAATTTCCACAATAAAGATGTAAGCTGAAAAACTTATTACCAAATGAGAATTTACTTTAAGATATATTCCCATTTCTTATTTCCACTGATGTCACTGGATGATTGAACTTTCAATTAAAAGCAGAAAAATGCGGGTGGTTTTAATTGGTAGCTAAATGATTCCTGCCCAGCCTAAAGCTGCTTGAAAGGCTAAAAAATCAGTGGCAGAGAATATAGAAATACTGTCTGCTGAATTTATTCCCTGCTGTTTCAGTGGAAAAATTCTGTCTGTTGCCACTTTTCTAATAACTCTGTAGTGACAGCAGACATTATTATATTATCTGAAAGACTGCAGCTTATTGTCTTTTTTGCTACTAAAAAAAGAGGATGTTAATGGGGGTTGGGAATGAATTCTTCCATCTGGGGCCCAGGTTTTCTTAAATGGGATAATGCCACCAAATATTTCAATGTGTTTGTAGTTCTGATTTCAATTGAAATCAGCATTGTTAGGCCTTGGAACCTGACTTTAGAAGTAAGATTAAAAAACACAAATTCAAGTAAATTATTCATATTTATATTTATGTCCATCCTGTTTGATTTAGATATGCCACTGGAGCACATCCATTATTCTAGGGGTCTTTTCCAAGTCTCTTGGCATTGTTTTGATCTGTACATAACTGATTACCATCCTTCTCTCTTCACACATCCTTTTGATTATTTTTATGCTACTTTTATAACTGATTGTTGTTAAAATAAAATAATTTTTAAATAATGGCTCCCTTCAATGTGCTGTTAAAATGAAGAACAGAATATGTTTCCCAAATTCCATAAAATGAATTCTAATTAATTATATATATAAACACATAAGAAATGTCACCTTTCCAAAACCATACTTACATATTTCTTTGAAAATAAACATAAAGTTATTCCAAAATTCAACATAAATTCCCAACAACAGTTCCATACTATATAATGGGAAATAATCACTCTTTGGATATGATGGAAATACAAGTGGAACAAGTAAGCTATTTTCTTTTCATCTGTATTCTCATTCTGTAATCAATCTTTTTTTAAAGCTTTTTTATTGATGATATCCTTTATTCTATTTCTTCTTTTAAATTAATTATATTATGGCTAAATCATACCCTCCTTGTGACTCTAATTTGAACAATATACTTTCCCCATCATTCAGAAACTGTTATGTTCTATGCATCAAAGTAAAAAAAAAGTAGAATATTGACTTTTTTCTTCCAGGAGAATTCTGATAAAGAAAAGAAGCTTTGACATTTCTGGAAGGCAATGCAGAATCATATCTCTTCGCTTTAATTCTGAATCTACTTCATTTTCAATTGGTATTGTCTGGTGCTGAATATAAATTGATGAACAAGCTCAATAGTTTGTCCATTTAACTTTGTCATAATCTGCAGTAGAGTTTTGTCAGTAATTTAAGATTTTTTTGTTTTGGTTTACTTTTTGCTTATGTGAAGAACTAGGTTAAAATCTATAATGATTATAGCTTTAAATTTCAGTTCAAAATCTGTTGAATCTTTGTCTTTTTTATCACAGTTTTGAATTATTTCTCTTGAGATTGTAGACCTTCTGTTCGCAGCAACCCTATATGGTAGGTGTTATTATCTCTGTTTCATAGTTGAGGAAATTCAGGCAAACAGATTGTGATTTGCAGTCACACAACTGATAAGTACTGATCTTGGATTTTAACTTTCTGCCTCCAGATCTTTCTGATTCCAGATCTTTCTAACTGCAGGCTCAGGCCTATATCTACTGCCTCTCCTAGATTCCACTGTTTGTCTCCAAACAGCCTCAGAGATTTTAAATGATTCTTCAAGGTTTACATGTTTATGCATTATTGATATGTATTAGTATTCAGGACTTCCAAACTCTAAGTAAAGACAATAATCTGTACATTATTTTTGAGAGTATTATAATTTGAATTGTTTTGACTTGGATAAACAAAGAGTATAAAATATTTTGGCAATTAATTTTCAAAAGTTTGGTATAATGTATTGTTTACATTTTACTTAGAATCTGTATCTTAGTTTCATGACTTTTTTAATTCACTCGTTTCAGATATCATTATTTTATTTCCATATAGGTTTTTAGCTTTTATTAGTTTATTTTAATTTGCTCAGGTATTTTATTATGGCGTAAATGTGCTTGTTATTTATTGTTATTTATTCTTTCTGATTTCAGGGCTAATGCTTTATCTATTGCACCATCTAGCTTCCCCTCTCCCTCTGTTTTAATGAGTTTCTATGTTATATAGACAAGGCTATAGTTAGATGCTTAAACATCAACTTCAATACTGAAAATGAGACATTAAGGAATGATATCGCTCTAGTTATTAGTTTATTCAAATTAAAAATAATAGGATTGAATTAAATAACTTCTAATATCTTTTCCAGATCAATGTTTCTGACCTTATGATATGTGCTGGGTGCTACAATGGATAGAGTACTAGGTCTGGAATCAAGAAACCTTGAGTTAAAATCTGGCCTTAAAATCATACTAGCTGGGCTATAATGTTCAAGTTACAATGTCTGACTGCCTTGGCTGTTTGGGTGTAAAATGGAAATGATAGTAGTACCTAGCTCACATGGTCATTGTGAGGACCAAATAAAACATTTGTAAAGTACTTCACACAATATGTGGGGTGGGGGAGGGGAAAAGAAGAGGGGGAAAAACATTACGTGATAACTTTAATATATATTTAAAAGTAATAGCAAGTTGTATGTAATAGATTTATAGTTTCATATGCTTTTTTAAAAATTGTACTTTTTATGAAAATGTTTCTTATATAATGCATAATAAAATATACATATAAAATAAATAAAATTGTTTAAAAAAGAAATCATTCAAAAAATAAAAACAAGGTTCTGTTATGTTTCTTTCCATCTTAATTTATCAAAGATGAATTAAATATTGGGGAAAATATAGTTAAGAAGAAGACATTTAACCCTTCCTTAAAAGGAAAAAGTAATCCTAAAAATGCTATATTAAGCTAAGTGCCAGGAGACATCACAAAATATATATCCAGAACTGAGTCTCCAATATTTTTTTTTCTGTGCTCTTTTCCCACTTTCTTTTCTGAAATCAAGTGACAGAATGATTTCTGCTCTGCAGATTTAATTGCAAAAAAATTTGATTTTCCTCTGCGTCATAGCAGTTAGGCACTTTGGGGGTTGTAATATATCCCATGGTTTTTCTATGCTAGTGGCTGCAGCTCTTCAACTAAAAGATACCACATTTACCAAACCCTGACATCTACTGTTACATATGGCTCTTCAAAGAAGGTGCCTCAAATTCTTTTTTTTTTTTTTTTTTTTTTTTTGCCATTTTGAGTCTGGCTTAGGATTTTTTACTGCTAGTTACTACAGAGCTTCCTTTGAAGTGCCACATGTGGCAGCCAGGGAAGTCCTGGGATGCATCAGAACATAGCTATCCAGCTGGGAACTATGTCTGTATTGTAGCTTGGAGGTTGGAAACAGAGCACAAGATGCCAGCCAGTTGTCAAACTAACAAGGATTCTACTAAGTCAGAAAAAAGGAAACAAGAATTTCACTCTTAAGACAAAAACAATCAGAGTTGTTCATGGATAAGAAAGTGTTTCTCCACTGTGTAACCAACAACTCATATGTTGATTATTATGAAAGTGATACAGAAAAATTCAGTTTTGGTAGGAAATTTCAGCTTATTATTGTCTTTTAGATTCCATTTGAATGTTTGGATCCCATCTTTATTTTAAATGCTCCTTTACTCCTATTCTTCTCAGACTGAATGTTATGATCAAAAACACAATCAATATAACACTATCTATTTAAAAGGAAGCAACATAATGTTACAAATCTCAAACGCATATTGACAATTCCTGATCAAATAAGAACTCAGAATTCTGGGATGCAATATACTGTAAATTTCCACATGCAATACTATCTTTTGTTAAATTATTTTCTATAATACTAAAAGGAAGATTAAGAGTTCATATGTTCAGATATCAAAGAATATCTCCAGATCAATTCCAGCACCTTGGATGATAACTGAAAGATCTTTACTTTGAATACATATTTTGTACACACATTTGTTGGTGGATATGCATTCAGTAGGTGTAATAAACAAGCTCTCTCTGTCTTCAAAAGCTTTAGGTATAATTCAATTCATTATCTTTATCTCTTAGAGAGCTGAAATGTAGCAGGTCAGAATACAAATTATAAACATGATATGATCACTGATTTTCAATGTGTCTTCTCACACAAGTATGTACAAGAAACATTTAATAACACAGAAGATTTTATAAAATTAAGTTATCTCATCTTTTGCCAAGGGTATTCTTATCTCAACAACTCAGGCAGCTTAGAATGTATCCTAATTACACAGGTAATTCTTAAAGAAATATACAACAGGTTAAAACACAAACATTGATCCAGGGAAAATGATCAAAGAAATCATTGTCTTAAAATTATTGGAAAAGTTAGATTTGTATGACCTGTGAAAAATTGTGAATGAAAGGAATAAAACAAGATATTCATTTGTTGCAGCATTTCACAGTGCCTTTAAAAAAACAATATGTTGGGGCAGCTAGGTGGCACAGTGGATAGAGTACCAGCCCTGAAGTCAGGAGGACCTGGGTTCAAATCTGGTCTCAGACACTTAACATTCCCTAGCTGTGTGACCTTGGGCAAGTCACTTAAGCTCAATTGCCTCAGCAAAAAAAAATATGTTGAGGCATATAAGAGTCATAAACACAAATATAAGTAAAAAGAATAAAAATATTTTGGAATAAATAAAAGGTGAAAATGTAAGGCTGAAAGGGGAGCTATGAGTTCAAGATCCAGAATTAAATAGAAACGATGTGCTTAAATAACAATGAAAAAGTTATATGTTATAAAATTATATATATGTAAATTATTATAAAAAGTGTTAAGATTTGGAAAACATTTTCCAAATCTTAATTCATTTTATCCTTACATCAATTCTAAGAAGTAGGCATTATTAAAGACATCTTTCAGAGGTGAAAAGTGAATTAGACAGTGATTAAGTAAATTTCATAGGGTCAAATTAACAAGTATCAAATGCTATATTTGAACTTACTTCTTCCTAAATCTATGTCAAGCACTCTATCCACTGTGCTCTTTGTCTGCTAAATCTTGAGATTTTAAAGAATAAATTAAAAAACAAACAAGAATTATGATAAAGGGATTGATAAACAAGATGGCATTCTATAACTTATTGATATTAGCCAAAACATCCTCAGAGGAAAAAAAAAACTGGACTGAGTAGTCAATTTAAAAGAAAGAAATGTGTTATCATCTGGAAGCTTCTCTTCATCTCTTCCTTTATATGTAAAATCTTTATAACTTCTAACCTAATTTGCTGTTCTCTTTCCTTAGGTTGCCTTAACTCAAACTCTTTTTGCAAGTTCTTGTAAGTGCTTAAGAACTTTTCTTCTAAACGAGTTTCATGGAAAGTTCATGAATGTTGGCACCAGTCTAAATCTGGCCTGGGGTATATGACCCATATAGTCTTAAGTCTCTCCTTGCCAAACCTATCCAGTTTGAGTGTAAACAAATATGAGAGCTGAGATCTGCTCAAAAGCTATTAACTATAATCAGCTATTACCTTACTTAACCAAAACACTGAAATTTTTATTACTATATTAGGAGTTCTAACTCCTATATATATATATATATATACATATATATATATAAACTATACATATATTTATATATGTATATAAAACTACACTTTAAATTATACATATAAAATAGTATGAAATGTAATATTGTGGTGCCATGTTAAGTTGTTTAAAATAGCATGTTGTTTCATGATTATTTGTGTATTGCTGAAGGTCATCTTGGCCTTACATAAGTGTTCCTTAACTCTGCATGATCCTCTGGTTTATATATAAGATATTTATTCTTTATCTGTCTTCCTTTTTTCTTTATTTTTAATCAAATGACTTTTCAAAGAACTATAAAATTATTTCAACCTCTTTTCAACTGTTTTCACTATTTTAAGTGGGCTGATTTTTTTTCCTTTCTCAAGACACATGAATAGAAGTCGTAAACTATTATACAAACTTATTCAAGTTCTCCTCATGTTCTACATGATTTCTCAAAAAATCAGCCATTATCAGTTATAGTACTTTCTGGTAGATGAATAATCAGCAATGTAAGCAATGTAAGTTATGCCAAGTGTGCACTACTTTCCTCATATCACTAATTAATTTGAGGCAATCAACAAAAGTTGAAAAATCTTTATTTAAATAATATCTGAAAGTCTGCCACAGACTAGCCTTTTGAGACCATCAAAGAGGGAGAACTACATAATAATTAATTTTTTTTCTGAGATGAGGCTTTCTGGAATAAGGAGAAATTAGAGTGTAAGTCATAAAAAAGTTGTACAGCATTACAGATATGTATATTACAAATATAACAGAATTAGGAATGGAAGATGGAAAGTCCATTAAAAGATAATTTCATCTTATTATTTAGGCCAGAGGTAATGGTCAGTGGCTGCAAGAGACCCCTGGTTCTTCTCTATGGACTCTTCATGCTCTGAAATACCACTCTCACACATTTCTGAATATATGAACACTTACTAGACTCACTTGAGAGTCTAATAAAGAGTTCCTTAATGCATATTATTTCTAGGTACACTAAAAAAGTACCCTGAAGACTTATATCACTTCTTTTTGGTATTGGAGTAACTCGCATATCCGCAGTTCTGGACATTATGTAACTCAAAGCAGCTCTTTGACTCAGAAGAATCATATATACTTAGGCAAAAAAAAAGCATTAGGGTAAATCTATTTCTTCTAGGTCTTTTGTGACTATTGCTACAAGTCATTATATCTGCCAAAATATCTTTCTCAATTAAACAATGAATGATTCTAAAAGAAAGTTACAAATACCTATCAAGTACAATTGTTGGATGTTACAAGATGTCTGTTCTTTTTGATGATACAATCATGATCTCAGACAAAGGAAAATCATAAATACACATAATTAAAAGAAATAATTGGTGGAGCCACAATGGTGGAGTACAGATACAACTCTCTCTGACCTCCTCTGACATCATCTCAAAGCAACAGCAGATTAAGCCTCTAAATTGGTTCTGGAATCAAAGCGCCCCCCAAATATTTGGAGCAAAACACATTACTGGAAATAGTTAACTTGGAAAAGCTTTGGAACAGGTCTGTTTCAATCAGGCAGGAGGGAGTTTGCCAGGCTCAGACAGCAGCTCGAGGAGATAAGGCAGGAAGTCAGGCTGAGACTCAGAACTTGGCAGTTTCTAAGCACTTGGGAAGTTTCTGTGAGCCTCTTGGACCACTCTGCCCTGGTTGCCAGCAGGTGCTTTGGCAGATCAGCCTTTTATAAAAGGTAGATTGTAAACCATTGAGAACCCAGGACTTGGCCTAAATTGCCCAGCCCTAGAAGTCAATCGTAGAACTGTCCCAGGACAAATTAAAGCAGTTGTTGCTACTTTACTTTGAACAGACCTCAAAATTTAAAAAATGAATAAAAAACAAAAAAAAAGATCTATAATCATAGACAGCTTTTATGGAGAGAGAGAAGAACAGACTTCTGATCCTGAGGTTCATAAAAGTAAAGCAACTCCAGAGGAAGCCACAAAAGGAGACTTGAGCTGGTCCCCATTTCACAAGGCTTTCCTGGAAGATTGCGTAAAGAATCTCAAAATAGAGTTAGAAGAAAAATGGGGAAATGAAATGAGATAACTGCAAGAAGGAATGGAAAAAGTATATAATGCCCTACAAAAGAAATATGGGAGGGGGCAGAGCCAAGATGGCAGAGTGAAAAGGTGACTCTCTGCGTCCTCCTCCGAACTTCTCTCAAATCAACAATAAAATAAGCCTCTGAACTGATCTTCAAGTCAACGAATCAGGAAATATTTGGATACTGCTTGCAGATATCTCTGATAAACTTCACATCAGGTTTGTCTAGCTCAGACAGAGGGATAAACAGAGGACTCCGGTTTCAGTGAACTCTGGTGGAGGCCGGAAGTGAGGGTGGGACTCAGCTCAGCTCAGCTCAGACTGGCAAAAAACTCCAAACTCCACACTCCAAATTCCAAACACCTGGAGTTTATCTGAGGCACTCGGAACACTCTGCCCTGATTGGGGACAGGTGTTCTGGCAAACTTGCCTTGTTTAAGGAGTAATTCAGACTTAGTCCTAGCCCCCACTGGCCCAGCACCTTAAATTAATTCGCCGAAGCGCCTCAGGGCAAAATCTTCAGCCGGCCGTTTCAGCCACCGTTTTTTTTTTTCCCCCTACCTTAAAGAGATATTCACGCTGTCTAAAAAAAAAAAATGAAGAGGCAAAAGAGAGCTCTCACCATAGACAGCTTTTATAAAGAGAAAGAGAAGACCCCAGATCCAGAGGTTCCTTTAGACATAACTCCAGAGGGAATCAGGAAGGACCATCACCAGTCCCCGTTTCAAAAGGCCTTTCTGGAAGATTGCTTAAAGAACCTAATAAAAGAACTGGAGGATAAATGGGAAAATAAATTGAAATTAGTGCAAGAAGGATACAGTATCTTGCAAGAAGGATATGATGCCCTGCAAAAGAGATATGAAAAAGACACCAATCTATTGAAAAATAAAATTAGTGAAGTGGAAAAAGAGTGCAATGAACAAAAAATTCAATTGGCCAGTTACAAATGGAGCTTAAAAAGGTAACTGAAGAAAACAACACTTTAAAAATAAGAATTGAACAAATGCAAGTGAATGACTCAATAAGAATTCAAGAATCAGTCAAACAAAAACAAAAAAATGAAAAATTAGAAGAAAATACGAAATATCTCCTAGGAAAAACAACTGACTTGGAAAATAGATCTAGGAGAGACAATCTAAGGATTATAGGACTTCCTGAAAGCCATGATGAAAAAAAGAATCTAAACACTATCTTCCAGGAAATCCTGAAGGAAAACTGCCCTGAGATTGTAGAATCAAAGGGCAAAATCAGCATTGAAAGAATTCACCGATCACCTCCTGAAAGAGACCCCAAAATTAAAACCCCAAGGAATATCTTGGCTAAATTTCAGGACTATAGCACCAAGGAAAAGATTCTGTTAGCAGCTAGAAAGAAATAATTCAAATACCGAGGATCAATAATTAGAATCACACAGGATCTGTCAGCCTCCACACTGAAGGATCGAAGGGCCTGGAACCAGATATTCCGAAGGGTAAAGGAACTTGGATTACAGCCAAAAATATCCTATCCAGCTAGAATGAGCATTATCCTCCAGGGAAGAAGATGGTCATTCAATGATATAGGTGAGTTTCACCTATTTCTAATGAAAAGACCAGATCTTAACAAGAAATTCGACATCCAAACACAGAACTCAAGAGATGCATAAAAAGGTAAAAAGGAAAGGACTCTTGAGAACTTTATTTCTACTAGGGGGATGCTTAAAGTTTGGGGGTATAATTAAGTAGATATTACTTTGATAATATGAAAAAGAGAACTAGAGGGGGAAAGGTTGTCATACTGGGGAAAAGAGGGGAAAAGTGGTAAAAATAAGATCTAAAAAAAAGGAGGTAAAAACAAGATAAAATCTCTTGAAGAGGCAAAGAAAACCTAATATAATTGAGAGAAAGAGTGGAGGGAGTTGAGCATTGTGTAAATCTTACTTTCATCAGGTTGGGCTCTAAAAGTGTATATCAGACCCTTGATTTCACATAAAAACTTGTCTGTTGGTAGAGGGAAGGGGGAGGGAAAGGAGGAAAAGAAAGGGATAAACTAATAGAAGGGAAAATAGAAGAATCAGGGGAAAGGAGTAAAAACAGAGGGAAGCGATCTAAAGGGTGGAATATTGTTTGGGGGAGAGGGTCATCAAAAGCAAAGTACTGAGGAGGGGGGAAGGGAGAAAGGAGAAAGGAAAGGGGAAAACATAACTTGGGTAAATAAGATGGCAGGAAATAAAGAATTAGTTATTCTATCTGTGAATGTGAATGGGATGAACTCTCCCATAAAGCGGAAGCAGATATCACACTGAATTAAAAACCAGAATCCCACAATATGTTGTCTACAAGAAACACATCTAAAACGTAGTGACACATATAGGATGAAGGTAAAAGGCTGGAGCAGGACCTATTATGCTTCAGGTGAACAAAAAAAAGCAGGGGTAGCAATCCTTATCTCAGATCAAGTAAAAGCCAAGATAGATCTAATCAAAAGAGATAAGGAAGGAAACTATATTTTATTAAAGGGTACCATAGATAATGTAGCAATATCTATACTAAATATATATGCACCAAGTGCAATAGCACACAAATTCCTAGGGGAGAAATTAAGAGAGATGCAAGAAGAAATAGACAGCCAAACGATACTAGTGGGGGATCTCAACCTTGCTCTCTCAGAATTAGATAAATCAAACCACGAAATAAACAAGAAAGAAACTAGGGAGATAAACCAATTGTTAGAAAAGTTAGGTATGATAGATCTATGGAGAAAGTTGAATGGAGACAGTAGGGAGTTTACTTTTTTCTCAGCAGTCCATGGAACCTATACAAAAATTGACCATGTGTTAGGGCATAAAAACCTCAAAATCAAGTGCAGAAAGGCAGAAATAGTAAATGCATCCTTTTCAGATCATGATGCAATAAAAATCACATGCAATATAAGGTCAGGAGAAAATAAACCAAAAGGTAATTGGAAGTTAAATAATCTAATCCTGAAGAATGAATGGGTGAAAGAGCAAATCATAGACACAATCAATAATTTCATCCAGGAGAATGACAATAAGGAGACAACATACCAAAATTTGTGGGATACGGCCAAAGCGGTTTTAAGGGGCAATTTTATATCTCTAGATGCTTACTTGCATGAAATAGAGAAAGAAAAGATCAATGAATTGGGCTTATTATTAAAAAAACTAGAAAAAGAACAAATTAAAAACCCTCAATTAAATACCAAATTGGAAATTCTAAAAGTAAAAGGAGAAATTAATAAAATTGAAAATAAGAAAACTATTGAGTTAATAAATAAAACTAAGAGTTGGTTCTATGAAAAAACCAAAAAAATAGATAAGCCTTTAGTTAATTTGATAAGAAAAAGGAAAGAAGAAAATCAAATTGTTAGTCTCAAGAATGATAAGGGAGAACTTTCCTCCAATGAAGAGAAAATCAGAGCAATAATTAGAAGTTACTTTGCCCAACTTTATGCCAGTAAGTTTGATAATCTAAATGAAATGGAGGAATATCTACAAAAATATAGATTGCCCAGGTTAACAGAAGAGGATATAAATTATTTAAATAGACCCATATCAGAAAAAGAAATAGAACAAGCTATTAACCAACTCCCTAAGAAAAAATCTCCAGGGACAGATGGATTTACATGTGAATTCTACCAAACATTCAAAGAACAATTATTTCCAATACTGCACAAACTATTTGAGAAATTAGGGACAGAAGGTATACTGCCAGAATCCTTCTATGAGACCATTATGGTGCTGACAGCTAAACCAGGTAGGGTGAAAACAGAGAAAGAAAACTATAGACCAATTTCCCTAATGAATATTGATGCAAAAATTTTAAATAAGATATTAGCAATGAGATTACAGAAAGTCATCCCCAGGATAGTACACTATGACCAAGTAGGATTCATACCAGGGAGGCAGGGCTGGTTCAATATTAGGAAAACTGTCAGCATAATTAATTATATTAATAACCAAACTAACAAAAACCATATGATTATCTCAATAGATGCAGAAAAAGCCTTTGATAAAATCCAACACCCTTTCCTATTAAAAACACTAGAGAGTATAGGAATAAATGGGCTTTTCCTTAAAATGATCAGTAGCATCTATTTAAAACCATCAGCAAGCATCATATGTAATGGAGACAAACTACAACCATTGCCAATCAGATCAGGAGTGAAACAAGGATGCCCATTGTCACCATTACTATTTAATATTGTATTAGAAATGTTAGCTTTAGCAATAAGAGAAGAAAAATAGATAAAAGGAATCAGAGTAGGTAATGAAGAAACAAAATTATCACTCTTTGCAGATGACATGATGGTATACGTAGAGAACCCTAGAGACTACTAAAAAACTACAAGAAACAATTCACAACTTTAGCAAAGTGGCAGGATTCAAAATTAATCCACATAAATCATCAGCATTTCTATATATTACCAACAAAGTTCAGCAGCAAGAGATGCAAAAAGAAATTCCATTCTAAATAGCAGATGATAGGATAAAATATTTGGGAATCTATCTGCAAGGAAAAGTCAGAAACTATACGAAGTAAATTACAAAACACTCTCCACACAAATAAAATCAGACGTAATCAATTGGAAAAATATTAAGTGCTCATGGGTAGGCAGAGCAAACATAATAAAAATGACAATACTACCCAAACTAATCTAGTTATTTAGTGCCATACCAATCAAACTCCCAAGAAATTATTTTACAGATCTAGAAAAAATATTAGCAAAGTTCATTTGGAAGAACAAAAGGTCAAGGATCTCAAGGGGATTAATGAAAAAAAGGGCAGATGAAGGTGGACTTGCTGTACCAGATCTAAAACTATATTATAAAGCAGTGTTCATCAAAACTGTTTGGTACTGGCTAAGAAATAGAGCAGTCGATCAGTGGCACAGGATAGGATATCAGGACAATCTAGGCAATAACCTTAACAATCTAGTATTCGATAAACCCAAAGACCCCAGCTTTTGGGATAGATACTCCCTATTCGGCAAAAACTGCTGGGAAAATTGGAAACTAGTGTGGAAGAAATTAGGGCTTGACCCATACCTAACACCACATACCAAGATAAGATTTACATGGGTTCATGATCTAGATATAAAGAGGGACTTTGTAAGCAAGTTAGAGGAACGTAATATAGTTTATTTCTCAGACATGTGGAGATGGAATAAATTTATGTCCAAAGAAGACCTGGAACTCCTAATTGAACACCAGATGGATAATTTTGATTATATTAAGTTAAAAAGTTTCTGTACAAACAAAACAAATGCAGACAAGATTAGGAGGGAAGCATCTAACTGGGAAATCATCTTTACATTTAATGGTTCTGATAAAGGCCTCATTTCTAAAATATATAGAGAATTATCTCATATATATAAGAATTCAAGCCACTCTTCAATAGATAAGTGGTCAAGGGATATGAACAGACAATTTTCAGATGATGAAATTAAAACCATCTCTAGTCATATGAAAAGTTGCTCCAAATCACTATTGATCAGAGAAATGCAAATTAAGACAACTCT
>JAJPUD010009066.1:30747-45260 GCA_023553655.1 Myrmecobius fasciatus
AATAAAAATCACATGCAATATAAGGCCAGGATAAAATAAACCAAAAGGTAATTGGAAGTTAAATAATCTAATCCTGAAGAATGAATGGGTGAAAGAGCAAATCATAGACACAATCAATAATTTCATCCAGGAGAATGACAATAAGGAGACAACATACCAAAATTTGTGGGATACGGCCAAAGCGGTTTTAAGGGGCAATTTTATATCTCTAGATGCTTACTTGCATGAAATAGAGAAAGAAAAGATCAATGAATTGGGCTTATTATTAAAAAAACTAGAAAAAGAACAAATTAAAAACCCTCAATTAAATACCAAATTGGAAATTCTAAAAGTAAAAGGAGAAATTAATAAAATTGAAAATAAGAAAACTATTGAGTTAATAAATAAAACTAAGAGTTGGTTCTATGAAAAAACCAACAAAATAGATAAGCCTTTAGTTAATTTGATAAGAAAAAGGAAAGAAGAAAATCAAATTGTTAGTCTCAAGAATGATAAGGGAGAACTTTCCTCCAATGAAGAGAAAATCAGAGCAATAATTAGAAGTTACTTTGCCCAACTTTATGCCAGTAAGTTTGATAATCTAAATGAAATGGAGGAATATCTACAAAAATATAGATTGCCCAGGTTAACAGAAGAGGATATAAATTATTTAAATAGACCCATATCAGAAAAAGAAATAGAACAAGCTATTAACCAACTCCCTAAGAAAAAATCTCCAGGGACAGATGGATTTACATGTGAATTCTACCAAACATTCAAAGAACAATTATTTCCAATACTGCACAAACTATTTGAGAAATTAGGGACAGAAGGTATACTGCCAGAATCCTTCTATGAGACCATTATGGTGCTGACAGCTAAACCAGGTAGGGTGAAAACAGAGAAAGAAAACTATAGACCAATTTCCCTAATGAATATTGATGCAAAAATTTTAAATAAGATATTAGCAATGAGATTACAGAAAGTCATCCCCAGGATAGTACACTATGACCAAGTAGGATTCATACCAGGGAGGCAGGGCTGGTTCAATATTAGGAAAACTGTCAGCATAATTAATTATATTAATAACCAAACTAACAAAAACCATATGATTATCTCAATAGATGCAGAAAAAGCCTTTGATAAAATCCAACACCCTTTCCTATTAAAAACACTAGAGAGTATAGGAATAAATGGGCTTTTCCTTAAAATGATCAGTAGCATCTATTTAAAACCATCAGCAAGCATCATATGTAATGGAGACAAACTACAACCATTGCCAATCAGATCAGGAGTGAAACAAGGATGCCCATTGTCAGCATTACTATTTAATATTGTATTAGAAATGTTAGCTTTAGCAATAAGAGAAGAAAAATAGATAAAAGGAATCAGAGTAGGTAATGAAGAAACAAAATTATCACTCTTTGCAGATGACATGATGGTATACGTAGAGAACCCTAGAGACTACTAAAAAACTACTAGAAACAATTCACAACTTTAGCAAAGTGGCAGGATTCAAAATTAATCCACATAAATCATCAGCATTTCTATATATTACCAACAAAGTTCAGCAGCAAGAGATGCAAAAAGAAATTCCATTCCAAATAGCAGATGATAGGATAAAATATTTGGGAATCTATCTGCAAGGAAAAGTCAGAAACTATACGAAGTAAATTACAAAACACTCTCCACACAAATAAAATCAGACGTAATCAATTGGAAAAATATTAAGTGCTCATGGGTAGGCAGAGCAAACATAATAAAAATGACAATACTACCCAAACTAATCTAGTTATTTAGTGCCATACCAATCAAACTCCCAAGAAATTATTTTACAGATCTAGAAAAAATATTAGCAAAGTTCATTTGGAAGAACAAAAGGTCAAGGATCTCAAGGGGATTAATGAAAAAAAGGGCAGATGAAGGTGGACTTGCTGTACCAGATCTAAAACTATATTATAAAGCAGTGTTCATCAAAACTGTTTGGTACTGGCTAAGAAATAGAGCAGTCGATCAGTGGCACAGGATAGGATATCAGGACAATCTAGGCAATAACCTTAACAATCTAGTATTCGATAAACCCAAAGACCCCAGCTTTTGGGATAGATACTCCCTATTCGGCAAAAACTGCTGGGAAAATTGGAAACTAGTGTGGAAGAAATTAGGGCTTGACCCATACCTAACACCACATACCAAGATAAGATTTACATGGGTTCATGATCTAGATATAAAGAGGGACTTTGTAAGCAAGTTAGAGGAACGTAATATAGTTTATTTCTCAGACATGTGGAGATGGAATAAATTTATGTCCAAAGAAGACCTGGAACTCCTAATTGAACAGCAGATGGATAATTTTGATTATATTAAGTTAAAAAGTTTCTGTACAAACAAAACAAATGCAGACAAGATTAGGAGGGAAGCATCAAATTGGGAAATCATCTTTACATTTAATGGTTCTGATAAAGGCCTCATTTCTAAAATATATAGAGAATTATCTCATATATATAAGAATTCAAGCCACTCTTCAATAGATAAGTGGTCAAGGGATATGAACAGACAATTTTCAGATGATGAAATTAAAACCATCTCTAGTCATATGAAAAGTTGCTCCAAATCACTATTGATCAGAGAAATGCAAATTAAGACAACTCTGAGGTACCACTACACCCCTGTCAGATTGGCTAAAATGACAGGAAAAGATAACGATGAATGTTGGAGGGGATGTGGGAAAACTGGGACAATAATACATTGTTGGTGGAACTGTGAATGGATCCAACCATTCTGGAGAGCAATTTGGAGCTATGCTCAAAAAGTTGTCAAACTGTGCATACCCTTTGACCCAGCAGTGTTTCTACTGGGCCTATATCCCAAAGAGATCTTAGAGGAGGGAAAGAGACCCACCTGTGCAAGAATGTTTGTGGCAGCCCTTTGTGTAGTGACTAAAAACTGGAAACTGAAGGGATGCCCATCAATTGGAGAGTGGCTGAATAAATTATGGTATATGAATGTTATGGAATGTTATTGCTCTGTAAGAAACGACCAGCAGGATGATTTCAGAGAGGCCTGGAGGGACTTGCATGAACTGATGCTGAGTGAAACGAGCAGAACCAGGAGATCATCATACACAGCAACAACAGTATTACATGATGATCAATTCTGATGGATATGGCTCTCTGCAACAAAGAATTGTCTCAAACCAGTTCCAATTGTTCACTGAAGAAAACCATATACACCCAGAGAGAGGGAAATGAAATATGGACCACAACGTAACATTTTCATGATCTCTATTGACATTTGCTTGCATTGTGTTGCCTTTCTCTGATTCTTTTATTTTTTTCTTGTAGATAGGATTTTTCTTGCATAACTTCTCAAGCATTTCAACATTATTAACATGTAGTGGACTTCCTGCCATCTAGGGGAGGGGAGGGGACTGGGGGAAAAATTTGTAATGGAAAGCTATGTAAAGATCAATGTTGGGGAACTATCCATATATATGTTATACAAATAAAAAGCTTTAATAAAAAAAAAGAACCCCCCCCAAAAAAACCAAATAAATATTCTGATATTGAAATTATTTGCTTGATGCTTTATTAAAATGCATATATACCAAAATGCTGGTTACCAATCTGACCCACCCTCTAAAAAGACTTATTTGCCCATTCATTGAACAGCATTCTCATTAGCTTAGACTAATGACCTAAGGAATATTCTCTTGTATAGGATTAATAAAGCAAAACAAAAAATAAATTAAATTAAAATTTAAAAAGTTGTATGCTCTCAGTAAACACTAAAAGTAATTTCAACTTAATGATCAATTGAATGAAAACAAGAAAATTGCTACTTACTTTTATTTTGGTTATTCCTAACTACAGGAATATACTGGGAATGTCTGTGTGAAAATGTTTAATTAATGAATGAATTAACAATGTTCAACAATGCCTCAACCAAATTAACTTATGTAAAATCACATATCTTTAAATGAATGAATATAAGTGCAGAAAAACAAATAAAATATATACATGTATCTTAAAAAAAGAAATATGGAAAAGACATCAATTCACTGAAAAACAAAATTGGTGAAATGGTAAAAAAAGCTTCAGTGACCAAAAAATTCAATTAACCAATTGCAACAGGAGCTAAAAAAGGTAACTGAAGGAAATAATACACTAAAAATTAGAATTGAACAAATGGAAGTGAATATTTCCTATGAAAAACAACTGACCTGGAAAATAGATCTAGGAGAGACAATCTAAGGATTATTAGACTTTCTGAAAGCCATGATGAAAAAAACAAAAACAAAAACAAAACCAAAAATCTAGACACTATCTTACAGGAAATCATGAAAGAAAACTGCCGTAATGTTCTAGAATCAGAAGGTAAAGTAGCCATTGAAAGAACTCATCTATCACCTCCTGAAAGAAATGCCAAAATCAAATCCCCAAGGAATATTGTGGCTAAATTTCAGAACTATCGCACCAAGGAAAAGATATTGCAAGCCGCTAGAAACAATTCAAAAAGCGAGGAACTTACTTTATAGATCTACAAAAATTGGTAGCAAAGTCCATCTAGAAAAACAAAAGGTCAAGAATTTCAAAGCAATTAATGAAAAAAAAATGCTGATGAAGGTGGCCTAGGTGTGTCAGATCTAAAATAGTATTATAAAGCAGCGATCATCAAATCCATTTGGTACTGGCTAAGAAATAGAATAGTTGATCAGTGGAATAGGATAGTTCACAGGACAAAATATAGCAAACTAGTGTTTGACAAATCCAAAGAGCCCAGCTTTGGGGATAAGAACTCACTATTTGACAAAAACTACTGGAATAATTGGAAACTAGTATGGAAGAAATTAGGGCTTGACCCACACCTAACACCACATATCAAGGTAAGATCTAAATGGGTTCATGATTTAGACATAAAGAGTGATATAAGCAAATTAGAGAAAAATAGGAGAGTTTGCCTCTCAGACCTGTAGAGAAGGAAGGAATTTGTGTCCAAAGAAGAATTGGAACTCTTAATTGAACACCAGATAGATGATTTTGATTATATTAAGTTAAAAGTTTTTGGTACAAACACAACTAATGCAGACAAGATTAGGAGGGAAGCAATAAATTGGGACACCATCTTTACATTTAAGACTTCTGATAAAGGCCTCATTTCTAAAATATATAGAGAATTGACTCATATTTGTAAGAATTCAAGCCATTTTCCAATTGATAAATGGTCAAAGGATATGAACAGACAATTTTCAGATGATGAAATTAAAACTATTTCTATTCATATGAAAAGGTGCTCCAAATTACTATTGATCAGAGAAATGCAAATTAAGACAACTCTGAGGTACCACTACACACCTGTTAGATTGGCTAAGGTAACAGGAAAAGCTAAAGACCAATGTTGGACAGGATGTGGGAAAACTGGGACACTGATACATTGTTGGTGGAACTGTGAACCATTCTGGAGAGCCATCTGGAACTATGCTCAAAAAGTTATCAAACTGTGCATACCCTTTAACCCAGCAGTGTTTCTATTGGGCCTATATTCCAAAGAGATCTTGAAGGAAAGGGACCCACATGTGCAAAAATGTTTGTGGCAGCCCTTTTTGTAGTAGCTAGATACTGGAAAATGAATGGATGCCCTTCAGTTGGAGAATGGCTGAATAAATTATGGCATATGAATATCATGGAATATTATTGTTCTGTAAGAAACAATCAGTAGCATGATTTCAGAGAGTCCTGGAGAAACTTGCATGAACTGATGCTAAGTGAAATGAGCAGAACCAGGAGATCATTATAAATGACAATAACAAGACTATATGATCATCAATTCTGATGGACATGATTCTCTTCAACCATGAGATGTTTCAAACGAGTTCCAATTGTTTAGTGATGAAGAAAGCCATATACACCCAGGGAGAGGCTTGTGGGATCTGACTGTGGACCACAAAATAGCATTTTCATATTCTCTATTGATGTTTGCTTACATTTTGTTTCCCTTCTCAGGTCTTTTTTTTCTTGTAGATCCAATTTTTTTATACAGCAAGATAACTGTATAAATATGTATACATGTATTTGATTTGTCATGTAATTTAACATAATTAACATGTATTAGACTTCTGCCATCTAGGGCAGGGAGTAGGGAGAAGGAGGAAAAAAATTGTGACAGAAAGCTTTGCAAGCATCAATGTTGAAAAATTACCTATGCATAGGTTTTACAAATAAAAAGCTTTAATAAATTAAAAAAAATTCACTTGGCTCTAAAAAATAAAAAAAAGAAATGATCTACCACAAATAACGAAACATTATATAAAAAAGAATGCTACCCTATGTTGTTTAAAAGAAATACATTTGACATGGATATATATAAATAAAGGTAAAAGACTGGAGCAGAATTTATTATGCATCAGCTGAAGCAAAACAAAAAGCAGGGGTAGCAATTTTATTCTCAGGTAAAGCAAAAATAAAGTATATTTAATTAAAAGAGATAAGAAAGGAAACAAAATTTTGTTAAAGGGTAAAATGAAGTAGTATTGATACTAAATGCATATGCACCAACTAGTATGGTTTCCAGATTCTTAGAGAAGATTTTAAGTCATTTTACTGGAAAAAATAGCAAAACTATATTAGTGGGGAACCTCAACTTTCTTCTTTCAGAATCAGACAAATCTATAAAATAAACAAGAAAGAAACTAGGGAGTTTAATAGAATCCTAGAAAATCTAGATATGATAGATTTCTGGAAACA
The DNA here is from genome assembly GCA_023553655.1 of Myrmecobius fasciatus. Classification (NCBI taxonomy): domain Eukaryota; kingdom Metazoa; phylum Chordata; class Mammalia; order Dasyuromorphia; family Myrmecobiidae; genus Myrmecobius; species Myrmecobius fasciatus. The sequence goes on from JAJPUD010009066.1 coordinate 37,470, forward strand.
ACTGAATAGAGAAAAAAAGAATTACACATATTCTTGGCAGTTCAATGCACCTACACAAAAACTGACCATGTATTATGGCATTAGAACCTCACAATCAAATGCATAAAGGCAGAAATAGTAAATGCTTCCTTTTTAGATGACACAATAAAGATTGTATTCAATAAAATGCTAGGGAAAGATATATTAAAAACATTTGGAAATTAAACAGTGTAATTCTAAATAATGAGTAGATCAAACAACAAATCACAGAAACAGCCATAATTTCATCCAAGAGAATGACAATAATGAGACAATATACCAAAACCTATGGGATGCAGCCAAAACAATTCTTAGGGAAAATTTTATATCTCTAAATACCTACATGAATAAAATAAAAAAGCTAGAAAATGAACAAATTAAAAACCTCCAATGAAATACCAAATTAGAAATTCTGAAACTCAAAGGAGATGTTAATAAAACTGAAAGTAAGAAAACTATTGAACTAATTAATACAACTAAGAGTTAGTTTCATGAAAAAAAAATGATAAACCTTTGATTAATTTGATTAGAAAAAGGAAAGGAAAAAAATTACCCACATCAAAAATGAACAGTTCTCATCAGTGAAAAAAAAATGAAACTGGTAAATTTATTCCCAATTAAAAATAAATTGAAGCAATAATTAGAAACCATTTTCCCCAAATATATGCCAGCAAGTCTGACAATTTAACTGAAATGGATGAATATTTACAAAAATATAAATTGCCCAGATTAGCAAAAAATGAAATAAATTACTTAAATAGTCCCATCTAAAAAAAAGAAATTGAGAAATTCTCATGTAAATTTCTGCTCACTATTTTCATAAGTTTCTGGAGGCCTTTTCATTTTTTTCCCTGAAATTGTTCATTTCATCATTTTTTGGACACAATATCATTGCATTACATTCATATGCCACTAATCAATAAGCTATTCCTCAATAGAAGAACACCAGCATAATTTACAATTTTTGACTATTATGACAAGGTTTACTCAAGAAATTTTTGTGAATATAATTCTTGCATCTTTCATGAGCCTGGTTCTAACTTGCTTTCCTGAATTGCTCACTCAATTCATTGCTTTTTTTTCAATAGGAGAAATGTATATGTGCTTTTTTTCTTTTTTCTTATTTGAACTTATCTGATAGATATGAAGTAGGAACTTGAAAGTTTCATGAATTAGCCTTTCTCTAAGTAGTAGTAATTAGAAGTATTTTTTTCACATGATTGTTGATAACTTCAGTCTTACCAATTATAGAAAGCATCCAGGTGCATTTCAGTAATTGTGTGAGACCTTCATTCTATTGACCATTCTATTGACTATTTATATAGATATGACTAAAAGTCAAGGGACTGAAATAGAGTATATACTCTAATGTCATCTTATTCCTTTGTATAGTAGAACCGAAGACCTTATTGATGATTTTGTAAAAGGTACATTTTTAAAAACTAAAATGTGAAAGCTTTAATTTATATGAAATCAGAATATATATTAGCTGAATACTTATCTGACCCTGGGCAAGTCACCTAATTCCTTAGTGTTGGAATTAATTAAGAATACACAATATAGGGGCAGCTAGGTTGCGTAGTGGATAGAGCACCAGCCCTGATGTCAGAAGGACCTGAGTTCAAATTTGGTCTCAGACACTTAACACTTCCTAGCTGTGTGAACCTGGGCAAGTCACTTAACCCCAATTGCCTCAGCAAAAAAGAAAAAAAAAAAGAATACACAATATAGAGAAAGTGGTAATTTGCCTTGTTAGAGGAAATTATTGACATGAGATTACTTACATTCATGAAATCACATCTAATTAAAAATTGGGTGGGTGGCATGGGAATCATAGTTATACTCCTACAAATTTATCATTTTGTGGCAACTTAAAAAGAAATCTTACTCAATTTTAACAGTGAAATGAGGCTATCCACAACACTGTATTTTTGTTTTTGTTTTCCCTATTCAGAAAAAAATCACGGTGTGTCTAAAATATAGAATATTGAAATATTTCAACAATAAAAGTTATTCAGCACCAATAATAACCAAGAAATGAGATTTGAGAAATTTATAGGAAACAAACATCGTATTAAATTTGATAATTGCCTAATCTTTAAAAAAAAGTGCTCCTCATTGCTTCTTTTGGGAAACAGTGTATGCTGTATGCTTCTGTAATAATGCAGAATAATAACCTATATAGATGCCTTTTTTGTTTCAACAACAATATTGATGGTTTCTACTATTCTTGAGCTTTTATCTGATATTTTGATCTTTTCAGATACATATTTCATAATATTCAGGAGTTTTTTCTCTCCATTTTCAGTAAGTTAAACAACCAAATAGAGTGTATTATGTCATACCATATGCTAAGCACTGTGATAGCATATTGAATCTTTTTGAATTTTTATAGTTATACTTTTATTATATCATAAAATTTTATAAGTAGTCAAATCATATTTAATTCATTTTTATCCTACTGGACTAACAAAATTAAGCTAGATTAGTAAAGTCCACTAAAATGTTATCATGTAGCTCTCTTCCTTCACTGTCCCCCAACATCTTCCTACTTTTCTGTTTCTCAAATACATACTATGATCATGTTTTCCCAAACATTTTCTATTTCTAACTTTAACATTTTGACCATTCAAATTTTTGTGCAACATAAACCACTAGTAGTTAAAAATAACTATATAAAGTAAGCATGCCAAGTAGAAATATGGCCTTAAAAGGTCATAGACTTTGCCCAGGTGGATGACATCTGTGGGTTTCGAATGATGGCAGGAAAACTACTCCCTAGCTTCAAAGAAATATTTTATTTTCATTTTAGCAAAACGACATGATGCCAATAGGATATCACTTGGGAAGATGATATATCACTATTTTGCCACCTTGTAATCTTCAATCCCAAAAGTTAAGAAAACAGATGTTAGTTGGTGATTTTCTTTTTATAAAGTTATTTGAATCTGAAGGCAGGTCTCTCTCCAAATTATTGTCTTGAAATTCTTTTTAAATATCTTTTGTATATTTATGTCAGGATTTTGAACTATTGTCAAGGCTTGATAATTTAAATAATAATAGTTCTTGGGTTTCCTTTATCCAGTCCAAATCAGTGACAGATGTAAGACATCTTGCTATAGCTAATTCACTAAAGAATCCTTTCCATAGACTTACCTTTCTTATCACCTCAGAGTCTAGCATTTCCATCTGGGATCTGGGACAAAATAATACCCATAGGACATCATTTTGCTTTGATTGATGTTTGAACAGGTAGCTTCATGTTTTCAATCTGACCTTTTCTGCACAGCATGAGGATGAAGAGAAGGTGAAAGATCAAATCAAATCATGCAGCTCTGGGGATATTCTCTATGATAATGTAGCATGAAAAGGGGAAAAGGTCAATTGAATCTTTTTCTTGTCTGCTCAGTCCTAAACTTTATAATAGGCATCAATACCAGATACAATACACCATTGCATAGGTCTTTTGATAATTCAATTTAATGAATCATATAATAATATATCTGTACTTTACATATAGGAGAAAATAAAAATTGTCAGATATTATTCAACTCTAATGACTAATAGACACAAAGGATTTATCGTGGGAGAAAGAAAATGAAGCTTACAGGTAGATTATCTTGTTATTGAAAAAAAGGTCAGTTTTGAATTTCTTTAAATTTCATAAATTCATGGAATCTCAAAGTTGGGACTTCAGAAGATGAATTTAATTGATTTCTGAGTAAAATTCTCTATTCAATATCTCTGATAGTTACTCAGTAGTCAACAAAACAAGGAAAAATCCATGAAATTCTGAGACAACCCATTACTTTGTCAGCTGTTCTAATTATCAAGAAGTTACTCCTACAACCGCCACTTTGATCAAGCTGAAATGTCTTTGTAACTTCTATACCTTTCTCCTAGTTCAAACATCTTGTACCATGCACAACAGATCCTATCATCCATGTGATAACCTTTCAAAAGCCTAAATAGAGTGATCATCACCTTGTTACTCCCTCCAAAATCCTTCAGTTTTTTCTTTTGTAGTCTCAATATTCCAAGTTTTTTAAATGCAGCTTCATCTGAAAAGTACTTAAGGTCACTTGATATCCTGCTTGTCATCTTCTGACTGCCTACCAGCTAATAAATGTCAATAAAATATAACACCCAGAAGTTAATATAGTACTCTAGATAGTAATGTCTTTGACCTCTCTAAGCCTCTACTCCAAGTCTCTTCTTGTTATTCAGTACTTTCAGTAGAGTCCTACTCTTTGTGACCTCATTTGCAGTTTTCTTGACAGAGATACTGAAATGTCTGGCCATTTCCTTTTCCAGTTCATTTTGCAGATGAGGAACTGAATCAAACAGGATTAAATAGTTTGCTCAAGGTTACAAAGTCAGTATGTTCCTGAATTCAGATTTTCTGATTTCAAGGCACAGGATTCTATATTCTCTATCAATTAGATGCCCACCAAACCACAAAGCTCTTTTTCATGCAAACTGCTTCCATACAAAATGCCTCACTCATTTCATAGTTTTAAAGTTGATTTAAAAAAAATTCTATTTAATTTCAGCTCATTAGATTTAATTCAGAATTCTAGCCTGTCAGGATAATTTTGGATACTGAGGTCACGCCATGTATTATTTATCTCCATTTTTTTCATTTCCAGTTTTTATAAGTATTCAACCTATAAATTTATCTGTCATTGATTTTTAATATCAAAAAAGAGGCACTTGAGAGTATCAAATATAGATCTTCCAAATCCACCTAAAAGACAAATTACCTAGCCCTTATCCTTCTGCAGCTGCAGATCGATGTACACACACACACACACACACACACATGCATATTATATGCCACACACAACATATATACACATGTATGTGTATATGTACATATGTTTGTGGGTGTTCTAGTATTCCCAGAATCAGAGGATTTAGGGCTTAACGTAGCCATCTAGTCCCACTCACATATAGATTTTTTTGCTTGATTTTGTTTTGTTTTTCTGATAATTTTCATTTGCTTCTTTGTAACTTCTCAAAATTTGTGGTTATGCTTACTACAGTCAAACAGAATAAATCTAACTCCTCAATATGAAAAGACTATGATATGAAATGCCTGAACACAATTATCCTGTCCTCACTAACTGTAGGAAAGAAAAACAAACAAAAAACAAAAAACATGCACAATCCCTTCAATGAGACTGATATTCTCACAAATCATAAACTCAAAGCCTCTCATCACTCATGATTACTTTTGACTGTTCTAGAATTTGCTGGCTATTTACTCTTCATTTTTAAAAAGATATTTTTACTCAATTACTAGTACACAATTTTAATTAGTCTCTTTTAAAAGTCAAGGACTCAACAATATATTCATTTTTTAAAGTCACTTAAACATTCATTTTATAGTTAAAACTATTAATTGGCTTTTCCAGGATAAAAAACTGATGTCATGATAGAATTAAAATAAGCATATAATAAAATCCAGGACTTTTAATTGATGAGAATAGAAAATTTCTGATATTCTCCTGAGAAAGTATGGGAATGTTAAAGAAAATTACAACTTAGTAGAAAAATCAATAGAACATGAGCAATTCCAAAACTATCTTTGGTCAAGTCACTTACTTTTAGTGAGTCACCATTTCCTTATCTATAAAATGAGGGGATTTAAATAGATGACTTCTGAGGTCTCTTCTAGCTCTAGTATTGTGTCAACACAATAGATGATGAAAAGAAATTATACTAAATATTTATTGTGTCTATTATAATCAAAAGAGCTAGTTTCAAGACCTAGCAATTCTTCTTGCTATTTCTGTACTCTTAAGCGAGGGACTTCTCTTAGAGAATTTTTTTTTCTCCAAAGAAAAGTCAGGATTGGAATAAATGATTGATGTCTAAGGTCTTTTCTAACTTTGAAGCTAATAAGAACCATATTTTATGAACAGTGCCATAGGAAAAGGAAAAAAAAAACCTTTTTTTTCCAAAACAGTTCTATTCAAGTGAGTTATTAGATTATTAGCAAAGTTAATTGATATTCTTTTTTTTTTCTGAGGCAATTGGGGTTAAGTGAGTTGCTCAGGGTCACACAGCCAGGAAGTGTTAAGTGACTGAGACCAGATTGGAACTCAGGTCTTCCTGACTTCAGGGCTGGTGCTGTATCCACTGTGCCACATAGCTGCCCCCATGTCCCTGTATTTTAAAAAAAGCGGAAAATTTCCAATGAGCAATTGAATAGTAATGTTTAAATTTTATAGAAAGACATTACTAGAGTAATTAAAATGCATAACATTCAATAGCAGGCTGTTGGAATTGTGAACATGAAACATGAAAATCAATTTTTCCAAAAAGAAATAGATAATGGTAGTGATGAATACAATTTAATTGAATTGAAAATATCAATTCTTTTCAGGAGAACCTGAGTTCAAGCCAGGAAAATCACATTAATTTGAAAGTCAGTATTTATTATACGTGAAATCCTTCCCCAACCCCCTGCCCCATAAGAACAGGGTTGTAATCATAGGTGGATCAAAAGTATTGAAAGTATTTCAAAGTTGAAACCAACATCTTATGTAACTTTATTTTGCTAAAATATAAATATAGCTTGAGGATCCTACTATTCTCAATACCAGGTAACTGGTATTTTAATAAGTTTTGTATGTTTTGTAAAATTTAACATTATCCTAAGAAGAAGCCTAAGTATAGATATAAAAAATGTGCAATCTGAAAGCCATTTTGAGTAATGTAAGGTAATATCTTTGAAAAGAAACTTCTAGAATTTAGAGTTCATCAAAAGCGGCCCCATTCTATGTTGAAGTTAATAACATACTATTTCTGCTTTTTGTCTTATAACCAGTATGAATTTCTTATTATTCCTCACACCCAATTTACTGTTTCCAATTGCTGAGTCTTTGTATGGGTTATATTTCACATCTGAAATACACTGTGTATTCATCTCTTCATATACTTAGCTAAAGCACCATGTTATGTGATATCCCTGATGCCTCTAGTTCTTATTGAGCTATGTACACACGCACACACCCACACACACACACAAACACATGTATGTATTTATATTTTCATTTCTCAAGTATAGTGATAGTTTTGTAAGGCCACTATTTCATTTTTTGTATCTCTAGCAACTAAAAGCATGTCTTCTATATGATAGTCTCTTAAAAACTGAATACTGATTGATTAATTTTTCATTTCAAATTGAGAAGTGTGTTTTTTATGCAACACTTCCTCAAAAACAACAAACAAAAGTAAAAGAACAAAAAAAGATGCATTTTATTGAAAAATAAATAATCTAGAAAATAGATCAAGGAAAGATTATTTCATAATCATTTGACTACTTGAAAGTCATGGTTAAAAAAAAAAGCTAGATATTATACACCAAGGAAAATTTCCCTGATATCCTATGGTTAGATAAAAACTGATAGAATTTTCCTGAAAGATTCCAAAACAAAAAATTTCAGTAATATTGTAGTCAAATTCCAAGTTCTCCTAGGAAAAATGTTATAGGTAATCAAAAAAAATATCATATCATGGCTCACACAAGTTTTACTAATTTCTATATTTTTGGAATGGAGTCTTATAATGTGACATTTTAGAGGGGAAAAAAGAGAAAGAATTACAACCAAAAATAACTTTCCTAATAAAACTGAATATTTCTTCGAGGAAAAAAATGCAAAAAGAGAAAGAAAGAAAGAAAGAAAGAAAGAAAGAAAGAAAGAAAGAAAGAAAGAAAGAAAGAAAGAAAGGAAGGAAGGAAGGAAGGAAGGAAGGAAGGAAGGA
>JAJPUD010009066.1:49648-79638 GCA_023553655.1 Myrmecobius fasciatus
AAGACTTGGTCAGCTGTCTGAAGAAGGAAGTGGAACAGTAAGGGCTTTAAGTAGGGGGGTGACTGCCTTAGTGAAGGAAAGGAAAAAGGTATCTTGAACATAAGTCAAATTCAATGTTAAATAGAGAGAAAAAGGTGAAAGAAAAAGAGGGAGGATGAAAGGGAGAGAGAGGATATAAGGAAGAAGAAAGGAAGGAGAGAAAGAAAGAAACATAGATTCTAATAAAAGTCTTTATTGCTTCAAGAGGTGTAATGATAAGAATGTGCCATTAAAATTAAGTCATTCTGAATTAGTTCAGTGTAGGAAGAGAAAAAAATTTATTTTTAACTGATGAAATAGCTCAAGAAAGACACATTCAGGTCAAACATTGTTTATCATATTGATGATGAAAAGAAAATCCTGAGCTTTGGAGGTGTGGGAAGAGTAGGGTAAAAAGAGCATAAAACATGAAAAGGTTGAAGACCTTAAAGAGGGAATATTCTGAACTATTAAGTCTGGGTGATAAGAAAGATAAAGTTAAAAAAAAATAAAAAATAAAAGAAAGATAAAGTTGTTAAAATATTTTGCTGGGATAAAGCTTCAAGGATAAATACCACATAAATTATATCCCTAAATCACATAGGACTCTTGTTTATGAAGCCAAAAAAGGTATTTAATAATCCCTTCATTCTTAAACAAAGTAACCCATTATCTCAAGTACAGCAAACTATAAAGTCCATTTTCTGCCTCACTGCAATTCACTGCAAATGGCCCAGATCAACATTCTGAAAAGTCAAGTAGATTCTGTAGCTTCTAATAGGATTTAGCTGTGTGACTTCAGTACCCAAATACATGCCTCAGTGAGCAACAGCTCACTTTTTAAAATTTTAATGGACTAAATATTAAATATGTAGCTTCTCCAAGAGTATATTATAATCCAGAATATTTTGAAAGTGATGATGAGCTCTTTTTTATGTTTGGTCTGTATTACAGAGTTTGAATTTTTAACTTCTGTATATTCAAAGACTTTCAAGCTTTATCAAGACATTTCTTATCAGCAAGTACCACTACATATCATATTTTGCTTCTGATGTCTTCAGAATAAGATTATAGAATAGGAAATAAAAGTTAAGCTCTTTTCTTCTCCCTCTCTCTTTCCTTCCATTTTTCCTCCCTTCTTATTTCAGTTCCTTCCATTTTCCTTCCCCCTTCTCCCCTTCCCTCCTTCTTCTCTCCCTTCCTCCCTCCCTCCCTCTTTTCCTAGCACCTTCCTTTTTTCTTCCCTCCCTCTCTCCCTCCTCTTCTTTTTTCCTTTCTCTCCTTCCTTCCTTCCTCTCCTTCCTTCCTTCCTTCCTCTCCTTCCTTCCTTCCTTCCTTCCTTCCTTCCTTCCTTCCTTCCTTCCTTCCTTCCTTCCTTCCTTCCTTCCTTCCTTCCTTCCTTCCTTCTTTCTTTCCTTTTTTCTTTCCTTCCTTTTCCTTCTCTCCTTACCTCATTTTCTTTGTAACTGGATCTCATTTTATCTATACACAATAAAGATATTACAATGTGTGCTTTAATGGGAATGAACTGTTTGGTGGAAAGGAGAGTGGGTAAACAAATGAAAGATTTGTTTCTAAATGGGGAGAAAAAAATCTTTATGGATAAAGAAGGGAAAAAATCATTGCAGAGTATATCATGCATCAAAGCAAGGAGGAGAAATTTATTTAATATATTCTAAAGGAAAGTAAATTGTTAGTCAAGGAAAGACTGAGAAAGCAGATTCTTATTAGTGAAAGATGTAACAAATAATCATCAATAGAAAAGATAGTGTGGATAGTAAGGAGAGTATGACATAAAAGGTTTTATATATATATATATATATATATATATGCACACATTCACATACACATATGTAGGATATATAAAAGGAGCTTAGAGATTTTGGAAAACTAATTTTAAAATGTGATATTGGAAAAGCAAGGGAATAGATATATATTCATTGATGTAGAACCTCCAATGTTAGGCTTTGAAGTTTAAGTCTGGTACAATAAACATGTTAAACTTTTTATACTTTTTAAAGAAGCAAATACTATCACATAATGTCTGAAGCAGACAAATCTGGCAACTCTGTGTAGAATGGAACAAAAATTTCCTATTACCCTTTTTTGAAAACTAAGACAAAATTAATAGCTATATTATAAATATAATAGTTAATACATTAATACATTTGCCTTCTCATTTATAAAATAAAATGTATGTGACATGGCCAGATCAACACTTTAGAAAGAATAATTGGACCATCAGTGGAAAATGAACAGGATTCAGTGAGAGATTTAAAGGAAAATGACAAACCAACACATTAATGAAATAGTCAAAGTATGAGACAATGAGTTTCTGCATTAAACTGGTGATAATTTCAGAAGAGAAAAGAGAATATTCACAATTAGAAAAATGCAAATTAAGACAAATCTGAGGTACCACTTCACAATTCTGAAATCGATTAAGATGACAGGAATATAATGATAAAAGTTAGAGGGGATATGGGAAAGCTGGGACACTAATGAATTTTTGGTGGAAGTATAAAGTGATTCAAACATTCTGAAGTGCAATTTGGAATATATCCAAAGAATTATAAAACTGCATTCTCTTTGATCCATCAGTGTCACTACTGAGTCTGTATTCCAAAGAGAACACAAAAGAGAGAAAAGGATCCACATGTCCAAAAATGTTTGTAGCAGCTCTTTTTGTAGTTGCAAGAAATTGTAAATTGATTGGATGTTCCTCAATTAGGGAATGACTGAATATATTATGGTATATGAAAGTAATGGAATATTATTGTTCTATAAAAGCTAACAAGCAAACTAATTTCAGAAAAGCCTGGAAAGACTTATGTAGACATGCTGAGTGAAGTGAACAGTACCAAAAGTACTTGGCTCTTACCAGCCATGTGGTGATCCAAAATAATTCCAATAAACTTGGGATGGGAAATGCCATTTACATCTAGAAAGAAAACTATGGAAACTGAATGTGAATTGAAGCATAGTATTTTCATGTCTTTTTTGTTTGTTTGCTTTTCTTTCCCATATTATTAACTTTTTGGTTTAATTTTTCCAGTTATGGAAATGTTTAAAAGCTTTGTACATGGTTAGTCTATATAAGTTTGTTTGCTTTCTTGGGGATGGGGGAGGTGAGGGAGGAAAGGAAAAAAAATAGAACAGTCTTTCAAAAGAGGAAACGAGTATATAGGAGATGTTAGGAGAGAAAGGGGAGTATTGCAGAGATGTTACAAAGGCAAAATCTACAGCCGTTGGCAGGAATGATATGGGACGTGACATAGAATGAGGAGTCTAATGTAACATATAGGTTGTAAATTTTGTAGGATTGTATAATGCTTATTGTAATTAATATTTTCATCAAAAGATATAGGTAGAAATTCAGTTTGGGACATGTTGAGTTATATATGGGAGTTCAGTACTATATAAAGCTGCTGGTACTATGTACCAGTAATTTGATTAATAATTTCAGCTAGACATATCTTGATATTATTTAAGGGAGAGAAAATATGAAATGACTGAGCAGTTTAGTTTTTGTTTAAGCAGTTTTAATAAAGATCTTTATTAAAAAACAATTCTACTTTCACCCTCAACTAAAGAACATAGCAAAATAGTACAGTATGTACCTGAAAACCTTATCTGCCAATAATATTACCATACACTAACTTTGAATATCTTTGTCATTAACAGCCTCAGTTGATTGAAGGGGAAAAAACCAAACTAACAGCTTAAGAGTTGCATGCAAGAAAGTAAAATATGATAGTTTTGACAAGATGAAATAAATTTTCTGTCTCGTCTTTATTACTAGTCAACTCTAAATCATCAGAAAATATATTCATTATAATATGAATGCTTTTAATTCTAAAATATTCATTAGCATCTGGGTGAGGTTTAGTTGACCACATGGGTAGAAATATTCATTTCCAATTCTGTAAGTCACATAACAGGTGTCAGATATTGCACCTTAAATTTCAGAAATATCAAATTGATTTACTGTAAAACTCCATGGGCAGATTTATCCCAAGATATATGTGAACTGAAAACTTTAAAAATTTAAATAATAATGGTGTGTTTCTGACATGCTGATTTGGGGCCTGTGTCCATTTCCTTAAAAAAAATCAAGGAAGTGAAAAAAAGACAAATTACTTTGATTTTGAAGCTGATTTAAGTTTATACTTGATTGTTTCCCTTAGTGTGACAACAAATAAAAAAAATGCCAAATTTGATGGTCATATTTACATCACAAAAATACATACTTGACAACAACCATTACTGAAACATGTCATAAGAGATTCTTGTTCCACCAGAAACCTACTTTTGTAACTCTGTCATGGTAGAATATGTGTATTGTCATTTGATATGGAAGCAGAATATTCTAGTCTTTCTTGCCCAGATGGAAAGATTTTTTAACAATGATCTTTGTATCAATATTCCTGAGATTCATTAAATTCAGAGAGACTCATTTCTAAATGATGAAATTTTTTGGCCATGATAATTTATGGGATAGTTTACTGACATGAAATAGTTCATGGGTTACATCAATAGTCAAAGTATCACAATGAAGGAAATATTAAATCTGGGGAATGATACAGGAACATAAGAATATTCAATTCTCAGAAATTTGATAATAGTTTATCAATTGATTTAAAATATACTATTCATGATTAAATTAAAGATGTTAAAATTTGCTTTTTGTTTTATTGGCATAATTACTAGATAAGACTGCAAAGCTTCATCTTTATTCAGAAGTAATGTGGACGTAAGTAGTTAATAAGTATACACTATAAAATACAAAGTAATGTTTTCTAAATATTTGTCAGTGACACATGAATTTGGAATTTAAGTTGTTCTATCACCCATATGTAGGGGAAAAAACATAATAGGAAAAACAAGTCTTCAGAAGGAAACATTATATTTCATTTGAAAGGAAATAATCCAGGCAGTGCCTAAAATCCTACACTCTTACATAATAATAATTAAAATTGTATTCCATTTCTAAAGGAACAAAAGAAGGATTATATGCAAAGAATAAATGTGTAAACCTCATCATTTCAAAACTTCAAGGATTTGTAATTATTTGGGTGTTGCTACATGTAGATAAATAGTGATTTATAGTATATGACCTTTTAGAATTGTAACAAAGATTCATCATGATTGATGGGTGCAGTCTTTGTCCTACTGCGGTTGCAATTGATTGCTCAAACAGCATAAAACCAGTGTTGTTCATTTCACTCATAATATCTATGTAGCTAAGTAGTTTGTTGAGTATGATGAATTATTGGCATATTGAAATACATAATATATGCCCCTTCAAGCTACAATAACAAGGAAATTTAAATTCACTACCAATGTGTGGTAAAAAAAAAAAATGACCTTCTGGAAACCTCATCAAGGGAACTCTGGGTTATAAATAGATTTTCATTGTACCTCAGAGTATTCACAGCATTATGTACAGATGGGGCATACACAAAATACACTTCCTCCATATAATGAACCGATTTTAGTCATTTGTGTATATCTTTACTTATAAATAGTTTCTGATTTTACCTTCACTTTATTTGCTGGATTTTTATATGTAACAGAAAAGAACAAAATGGAAGCATTCCATTTACACAGAAATATAAAAAGGAATCTGTCCTTAATTGTATTAAAGCTAACTAAAAAAAAAGCAACATTCATTTAAAGAACTGTAATATAGAAAATAAATTTAGTTTCTAAAGTATGTAAATCTAAATCTACTCTCATGCTGCTAAATGTAACAAAAGCCTTTGATCTCTTTTCAGCAGTAATAGATTTCCTGAAACAATGGAATTGCCCTAAAGATAGCAAAATATAGCCTGCCAACCACTTCATGCCCAAAGCAGCACTAATGTATATTCTTGTAAGGTTACTTTTCTATCACTACTACAAACATATCTATTGAAAGGTATATACTGTATAGTTCTTATCTTTTTTAATAAATATATAATGCCATTCAACAATATGAATATATTCAACAAAATATGTATGTATATGCATATATATACATATATACATATATATGCATAAAACAGTTGCAAAAATATCTTTGATTTACTTAGACACTCAGACATGCCATCAAACAGATTGTACATGGCCCCATTCTCCAAGGATTTATAGCCACACAGAATGTTTCATAATTAACTGACCTTTAAAGAGCTACCAAATGCTTTAAGATATTTTTACAACCCAAACATGTTCTGAAAAAAAATTAATGTCATTTTCAGTGTTTTTTAAATATGGGTTTATTGTAAAAATCATAGAAAGTTTCATTTGCTATGAATAAAGAGTCTGAAAACTGTTAGGCTGATAAGAAGTAAAAAATCAAAAAAAAAACTTACATTTTCAACACACATATGACATGTCCAGAATTAGGATTCCTTTCACTGATGTAACTGTCTGTCAAATCAAAATCTGCACTTATTTCATTTGTTAAACATGGCTTCCTTAAGTTTTAGAGTTATGGTTTATATGATTTCCACATGTAACAGATAAGAAAACACATATTACCTATATCATTTCCAAATCTATAAGTTAGTTGCTTTGGGAATTTGTAATATATGGCATTTTCTCTCTTCACTAAATGAAACTGAGAATTAAAATTCATGTGTTATTTATCTTGATTTACATGTTCTACCTTTTCAGATGAAAAATGAGCTTTGAATTTTTAAAACAGAAGTATTTCATGGGTGTTTCTCTTAGGTGGATCAAGTTCTCCTAAACCCCAAATAAAGTAGTAAATATTTTGTAATACTTTCTATTACATGAGATGGAAAATCAGAGTAAGGAAGTTTTAGGGAAAAAAAAACTGATATGTAAAAAGATATAAAATGAACCAAAGGCATCAATGAAAATAGTAAATATTTTTATGGCACTTTTAAAGTTTCCAAAATATTTTTCCCACATAAATCTATAAATTAAATCATTCAAATATCAATATGTACATTTTGTTGATGAGGAAACTGAGGCTGAGAGAAGTTAAAACTTAGCCTTAGTTACCAAAATGTTCAGTTTCTATGCTGGATAGAAATTAAATCATTACCTTATTAATTAATTTTATAAATAATCTACATACATAATACATACAAAATACATAAATCAGGTAAATTGTTTTTATTTGTAGAATTGCACAGATTGTCATTAAAAAAGTTTGAATAAATCAAGAAATTATTTTTTACTAGAGTGTAAATATTTATAAGAATATAGAACTCATCTTGATCTTGGCATTAGATGTTTTGAGTTGTGCATTGAATTCAATTAAACTAAACTTAACATAATTCAATTCAGTTCAAAACAATATATGTGAAGTGTTCACTTCTCTTTCCCGCCAAGTGCACTTTTTGAATCCTACTGATGAGGTCCTGAATGATATGTTGGACAGAGAAACTAAAGAATTGATGTCTAAGGCAAGCAAGAAAAAGGCATTAATAAACATCAGTTTAGCTCCACAGTCCCATTCTCTGGGGATATCATCCAGTCTGAAATCCAAGTTATGTCAAACTCCTGAGAATCAGTTTTGTAGAAGCCTTGAACAATCTCAATTTGCCATGTCCCTGAGGTTAATTTTCCCTATAAAATCTACTAATGGGTTATTACATAGCTGCTGTCCTACTTTAGGTAAATCCATCATAGCACTCTGGATCATGGTTTCTTTCTCCTTATCCCCCCCCCAAAAAAAAAAAAAAAACATGCCACATGATATCTCCACTAATTGCACTATGCTTCTCAATTCCACTTCTCCCCCTTAGAGATAATTAACTCTTTAAAGGTGCTAAGGCCTTTTTCCAGATTTATTCTGCCAGTTAAAGATACCCCAACCTTATGGGCTGTTCCATTCTGGATAATTGTGAGTTCCACTGAGACACTTGTCTTCCATATGCTCTCCCAACTCTATTTCATATTTACCATCCCCAGTATCTATTGTATTCCTTCATTTTGTTTATAACTTCTTCCTTAAATAAATTTACTTTTTGCCAAAGAGAATGGTCATTATGAATTCTTCACATGACGAAACAACAACTTTTGGTGTTTATCATCATCTGGGTCTATATCATCCACATCACTAATACAAAATCATTTTGTCAGAAGGTTGGCCACAAAAATCTCACAAGGCCTGTCTATAAAGCCATGGAGTTACTGATTCTGGGAAATATCAACTGCTATAGTTCCTCTACATTGAAATATCTGAAATACATTATGTCACACATTGGGCAAAAAAAAAAAAACTAATTAATACAAAGATTTTTCCCTCATACATATAAAAGTACATAAATAAGTATGATAAGAGGAAAAACTTATGACATATATAGAGGGGGAGAAAAAGTGCTATAACACAATTGAGGGAAGTATTATTTTTGACTATGATAACAGGGAAGGTTCCATAGGTAACATGTGAGCTGAATATGTTTAAAATTAAGAGATTTCTGTAGATAAAAGCTGGAAACTGAAGTGTTAAATTTCACTGTAATAAAAAGTACAGGAAGAGGTGTGTTGAAAAATAAGACTCAGAAGGGAAATTAGTGATAGATGGCTGAGGTCTTTAAATGTTAGGATATGGAGTTTATAGTTTATCTTAGAGGCATTGAGAGGCCACTAGAGGGTCTAGGGAGAGAAATCATCACAATGGTGTTTTAGAAAGACTAATGGGAACATTAAAAATAATTTTACTAAGGCCATAAACATATTGGCGTATCTGAAGATATTTCCATCTTTTAACAAACCTTTCATCTGGAACGTTTCTTAACTTCCTAGAACTTCATATATTTCTTGTTAACACTCCACTGGTAAGATTAAAAAAAAAGTTAGATAAATGATTGCTAATGACAAATAATATATTCTGTGTTATATGCTTATTCTATACTATATGACTACATTCACATAATCAAATATCAATATTATGATTTAGTTTAATAAATAGATTTATAGCCAGAAGGAAATTTAGAAGTAAATTAATCTAATCCCCCTTACTTTAGATATGAAGAAATTCAAACTCAGGGGTTTTAAGTGACCATTCCAAAATTGAATAGGCAATAAGCATTAGAATTGCTTCAAAACAAACCAAAATGGATGAATCACCCAAACAAAAGTGCAGCTGATGTCAGTGTCTGGCTCTGGAGCCAAATTCCAATTCAAGCACTAAAACTATATGGGAAGATGCTGGGTAGGTGGCAGAAGGTTGATGAATTTCAAGCTCTCTAGATTTCCTCCACAAATAGAACAACTTTGCATCTCAGGCTGAAGAAAGACTGGTGAAAAATCAAGAAGACTGGGGGAAGAACAGGGCTCCTACTGATACAATGTGAGA
Source organism: Myrmecobius fasciatus (assembly GCA_023553655.1). Classification (NCBI taxonomy): domain Eukaryota; kingdom Metazoa; phylum Chordata; class Mammalia; order Dasyuromorphia; family Myrmecobiidae; genus Myrmecobius; species Myrmecobius fasciatus. The sequence continues at coordinate 58,983 of JAJPUD010009066.1, forward strand.
AGATCTGAAGAGAGATCCCAGCCTTGGACCAATCCATGTGCAATGAAAACACCTCTGATCTAGTTCTGCAGAAAAATCAAGTGAAATGTTTCTAACCCTTGGACTACCTGGATGTGGCTGGAGCTTCAGCAGGAAAAGAGACTTTCACCTCCTTGACTATTTGTGGAGTTGAGGGACAGAGTTAGGGAAGACTGAGTAAATCTCAGGTAATGGTTAACATTAAGCTTACTTGTGCTGCTGAGATGCCAACTTGGGCAAGCCAAGTGAAAGCAAAAGCAGAGGGGCATGGACACTGCTGACTGTGGGATCTTCCTGGAGGGTGGATCTCTTGGTTTAGGGTTCCTGGATTGAGGGGAGAGCTGATGGGAAGCTTGGGGCACCATCTTCCCACCCCACAATTAGAAGTGCTGAAATTAGTCCCTCTTATTTTTTAAAAAAATGGACCAGAAAAGAAGAACCCCACCATAGAACCTACTATGAGGTTCTATAAAGGAAGACCAGAGTTCATCTTCAGAGAAGGACACTCAAGTAAAATAAAGCTTCTACTCCAATAAGTAACATGAAATAGCTCCCTTCCCTGAGAGAATTTATAAAAGAACTTAAAAACAAATGTAAAAGTCAAATGAGAGGAAAAAATAAAAATTAAAAATAAAAACCATCCAAGAAAAACAAGACTGAAAAAAAATGTTAAACAACTAGAAAAGCAGGTATAGAGACTCATTTCTTTTCTTTTCTTTTTTTTTTTTTACTTTCATGGTTGAACTCTGCCCTTGGAGTAAAGGGGGCACTGCCCTAAGGATCCTATCTATTTATCTCTGAGCCTTGACTTTGAGCTCAGGATCCCCTTGTGTTTGCAGTAAGTAGCTTGACTGCTCTTTCCAGGAAAAGCCAAGTTTCCCAGAGTTTGCATTCTGAGCTAGGAGGAGGCTGCCTCAGTGATCTGCTCCTCTTCTGAACCAGAACTGAAGGTCTTAGATGTTGATTTGCTATGATTAAGACCCTCTCACTAGCTTTCCCAGAATCTCTCCGAGCTGAGCTGAGACTGACCATTCTGGAAGTTTTTCCAGTCAGTCGAGCTGGAGAGTGGTTTCGTTCAGTCAGACTCTGTTCAGAGGCTTGGCTTCATGTGATTTTCGAAGGAAATGGAGAGCTCAAGCAGTTTTCTGACTTTAGTCCGCCATTTTCTCAAAGAAGAAGATCTTGAAAATTAGAATTAAGCAAAGGGAAGCCAGTGAAGCTTTGTGAGGCCAAGAAATAACAAAACAGATTATAAAGAATGAGAAAATAGAACAGAATGTGAAACATTTTACAAAAAAAATGATAATTCTGTTGTACAGATCAAGAAGAGAAAATATAAAAATAATTGAACTGCCTGAAAGTTGTGACCAAAAATTGAATCTTGACACAATTGTCCTGGAGTGATAGAACATGAGGAGAAATTAAAAGTAGAAAATTTCACCAATCACCAACTCAGATCCTTTGTGGAAAAACACACAGGAATATTATTATCCATTTTCTAAACCCCCAGATCAAAAAGAAAATTTTGCAAGAAACAAGAAAAAAAAATCAAATATGCTGGGGCTACAATTTCAATTGTACAGGACTTAACAGCATTCACAATAAAAGACCACAAGTCCTAGAATAATATCTAACAATAATCAAAATAACTAGTCCTGTGGCCAAAAATTTCATATCGAGCAAAATTGTCTGTAATATTGAATGAGAAAAAATGGACATTCAACTCACTTGCAGATTTTCAGGACTTCCTATCATTTAAATCTGAACTTAGTAGACTATTTACTATATGAGGTAATATCTAAGAAAATCTTAAGGAATTCAACATTGGCAAATTGTTTATAGTCTGTGTTGTTTTGTTTACATGGGAAATGTATACCATATATTTAAGGTCACATGAACAATAGGGTAGCTAAAAAAGATTGGCAAAGTTAAGGTAAAAATAGTAATTATGTTATACAAATGAAGTGGAAAAAAATAGACTCAGAGGCATTATGGGGGACAGGAGGACTGATAATTATGAAAACTTAATCACATTGGGAATGGATTCAAAAAATAAGACTACATGTATGCCCTGAAGGGTATAGCACTCTGAAAAGCTATAAAGAAATAGGGGAATGAGTGAATGGGGAAGCAAAAGAGGGGAAAGTAAGTAAGAGAGGCATCCTTGAGTGAACTGAGGTTAAGTAAAAGCAAAGCAAGTTAAGGAGTAGAATTAAAGTAAAAAGTTAGCAGGGATAGGAAAGATATGTGTGTGTATGGAAGGTATGTATATGTGTATGTATATGTGTGTATGTATATGTATATATACATATGTATGTATGTGTGTATGTGTATGTATATATATATCCATATATATGTATATATATATATATATATATACACACACACACACATAAATATATCTTTTCTTAACTTGTTTAAGTTTGGTTAAGGGTGGCAGGGGGAAAGAAAGGGGGAAAAGAATAAAATAAATAAGGTACATAGCAGATAACAAAAGCACAATTTACAAGAAAGTAAAGGAAAAATGGACATTCATGAATATGATTTCTTCTACTAATATATATTTATGCTTTCTTGATCTGCTAATTTGTTGTTATATATTTTGACTCCTCCCTAATATTCTGTTGTGCACATGGCAATTTTATTTTGTTTTATATTCCTTTTCTTTCTTTTTTTCTTATTCTATTTTTTTAATAAAATAAATTTCAAAAAAAATTTAAAGAATTAAAACTATACAGATAAGCAAACCAAACATAGCAAACAGTATTGAAAATTATCAGAAATATAGGGATTTTGAAGGAAAAAAAATAAAAAAAGAGAGTATTACCATAACATTAGTTAAAAACTTAAGGTGGAAAAAATGATATTCCACAATGATTTTGTAAATGCCAAGAAGTCAAGCAAGTAATTTTATTTTTCCCTTCAATAAAACTTTTAGGGATAAAAAGTGTGTGTATGTGAGGGAAAAGAATAACAACAAAATGAAAATGGTAAAATTTACCGAAGAAATATATTGTCAACAAATTAGAAAAGACTAAATGGAAACTTTTGAAAAAATAACAAATGAAACAAAAACAAAAAATAGTACAAAAATAAAAGTAAATGCAATATAGTTTGCATAAAAAATTATGGCCATAAAATTTACAAATTTGATTTGGAAGAGAAATCAAATTATGAAATTCAGAATTTCTAAATGAAAAGTTACTATACCTTTTAGAAATGGAGTAGAAAGTTAAGAATGAATTCAATGATTGCTACTTGAAAAGAACCATAATAATAATAATAATAAATGTCATAGCCAAAATATAGAACTCTCATTTCAAAATAAAATGCTTTTACCATAAATATCTGGAAAATAATGAATTAAGTGATGATCAAAAGCCACAATCAGAACTCCAACCCAAAAGATTCAACTTTAAAAAATGAGATTTTGGAATCTACTAAGTTAAAAAACAATAGATGTATAATCAGGAATAATACTTCCTGAACTTCATTATAAGCCTTTATAAAGAGTGGATTAAGAGATTGAAATTTTAAAGGAATGTAGAATTTTCAAAACTTTTAATGAAGGATGAAAGCTAAAAAGTAATACTTAAATTCAAACACTAAACTCAATAGAAATTAAGAAATATACATTAATTTTGGCACTAGAAATTTGTTGTATGATAATGTAGTGCTAACATTTTAATAGAGGAAGGAAAAGAAAGAAGTATCTCTTCAAAAAATTAATGTGTCCAAAGTCTATTAAAAGAAATAAACAAAACCAAAAAACAAACAAAGGACATAAAGACAAGGTTGGATTTGTTTTATTCTGAAGGACTAAAGGAAGGAAAGGAAACAAAAAAAGAAGAATGTACATGAAACTTTCCATTTCTTATATTTGGTTTATATAAAAAAAAGACTGCACAAACTCTGAGAACAATGAGTTGTGGGAATAGCCATCAAAAGAGCTCATTCTTACCAGAAATGAACAATGGAGAATGAGCTATGCACATAGTTTCAGAGTTTGATTTACATACATATCAAATGGAACAACAACAAAGTGGGAAATGAGAGGGTGGTTAAGAATACAAAGAAGGAAGGAATAGTCACAAACAAAATGCACTTCTTGATCTTGAAGAACAGTTTAAATTAAAGAGAAAAGTATTCATTTTGATGGCAGGACCCATCAACTAAGGAATGACTGAATAAATTATGGTATAAATTAGTCTAGGTATAGCAGAAGAGGTAGAGGTTACAATACTTATGAAAAAAGGAAGAAAAGATGGCCATTTTAATATGTGTATATATGCATGAAGGAGAACAGAAGGGAGCCTAGAGAAGCAGAATAGTTTTGAAAACAATGATTAGAATTTTTACATACTTAAAAATCAAGCAGAAATTATGAAATGGAAACATAATTTCATAAGGTATCTCCTCTTTTTGATTTGCTTCATTTAAGTAGATGATATTTTGGAAGAAGTGGGGTTTAAAAAATTACATGATAAATTGTATCTTTTCAAATATCCTACATAGGTCCTCTGAATACAAAGCAAAGACTTTGTATATTCTACCCACTAATGTATAAACACTTCTTTGTATATAATTTTTTTTATTCTTCACTTTTGACACCCAGCACCTACAGCAGTATCTGGCACACATTATTTGGTTATTAAAAACTCATTGTAGCTATATTGTACTATACTACTTCCCTTGTCAAATATCATTTGACAGCCACTTATAAGAATTGTAGATGTTTATGATATGACAAAAAAAAGAGAAATCTTTCTGAATTATATGCCTTGGTTTAAGAACGTAGAAGAATCCAAGCATGAATATATATGAAGAAAGCAGAAATTTTAAACTGATTTATAGCATCAAATGCCTATTTTAATAATTGTGCACCTATATTGTAGTTCTTTAATAAAATACTGCTTCTAATAGTTTCAGAATTAATGCACTTCCAAAATGCAGTAATTTTTTTTTCTTGTAAGTAATCCAATGACATTTACTGAGCAGGGTGCTCTATAAAGAATTTAATGTGGAAGCACTCAAATACTGATAAAGGAATATGAAGACAAAGATGACATCTTCTAGGAAGTCAAAATCTAGTCAGGAAGAAAGAGCGAGGGATACTTAAACACAAGCCTTAAATGTATCATCACTTTTACAGAAAATTAAAGACTTTCAATAGTGACAATTTATTCCATGTTGTTTATTAATTTCATCCTAGATACAGAACCCTATTCAAAATTCCATCCAGTATTTCATCAGATCTTGGAGGGGATCTTAGAATCTCAAAGATTATTCCAGTAGAGTATAAGCTCAGACAGTTTATCCTTTGTAACGAAAGCTTTTGGGTAAAGAGCAAGTCTGAAATCCAATCTAGCTAAAAACATGGAGGTTCATCTCAGATAGATATTACTAAACAATGAATTCTTCAATTCCTCCAAACATGAAATTAAGAAAAAAAATGTTTTTTGTTGCTGTTTGGTTATGTTCAAGTCTTCTTGACCCTTTGGACCATATTGTTTCTGGTATTTTCCTGGAAAAGTTATGGTTTGTTATTTGCTTCTGCAACGGGTTAAGGTAAACAAGGGTTAAGTGACCTGCCTAAGGTGATACAGCTAGTAAATGATTAAGAGAGGATTTGAACTCAAGTCTTTAGTCCAGTCAAGTCCAGGGTTATATCCATTTCAGTCTTTGTGTCTCCTCTTTTTGCTTCCATCACTAAGTTCAGCAAAATAAGCAACAAAGTACTAAGAACTGCAATATATTTGGACAATTTTTGAACTTTAAATTAATTGTAAGTACTATGAAATTCTTGTCCAATGACCAGTGATTTTTTCAGTTATTAGAAGAATAAATTCACAGCACACACATACAAATAAATATAGAAGGCAAAATGAAGCAACAGCAAAATGGAAAGCTTGCTCACAATAAGTAGGCTAGATGATTCAAACATAAAATATGAAAAGGAATGATAATAGAATTGTAAGCCAGACATTGGCTATGAGGAGCTTTAAAAGCCAAGTAGAAGAGATTTGTTTGTTCCCCTCCCCTCCAAAGCAACTGGGTTTAATTGACTTGCTCCTGTCATAGAGCAAACAAGTGTCAAGTGTTTGTGGCCAGATTTGACTCAGGTTCTTGTAATTCCAGCACTAGTGCTCTATCCATTATGCTACTTAGTTGGAAACCAAGTAGAAGAGTTTATGTAAATTCTAGTTGAAAGATATGGAAGGGGGGCAGCTAGATGGCGCAGTGCATAGAGTGTCAGCCCTGAAGTCAGGAAGACCTCAGTTCAAATCTGGTCTCAAACACTTAACAATTCCTAGCTGTGTGACCCTGGGTAAGTCACTTAATCCCAATTGCCTAAGGGGGGAAAAAAAGAAAGATATGGAAGCAATAGGGAACTAAAGTGGCTATGGACAAGGGAGTAAAATAGACAGACCTATACTTTAGGATAATCACATTTAACTTCTAATCTGTATAGATTTTTAGAATCCTCTAGTTTTATCAGTTTGGTCTAATTATTTCTTAAAGTTTTCTCTGATCTAAAATGAAAGTTTTCTATCCCTCCTCAAGTTCCCCTGAAGAGATTTTTTTATTTATTTTTTTTATTCTCATCACATCTTAACTCATACCTCTTTCTTTTTTTACCTTTTTTTATACCTTTTTTATACCTTTTTACACATGATGTAGATCCCAAGTACAATGCAAATTCGTTAAAGGTGGGGACTTTATTTGTTATTTGTTGTCCCAGTGCCTTCCATGATGAATAATACAAATAATACAAAAAATAATACAAATATTTAATAAACATTTGTTGAATTGAATTGAAATACAGAATATAATAAAATTGAAGATGGTATAGTAGAAAATAAATAATAACAACCATGGAACCTAGAGATTAAGTTTTGGGAAATTAATTTAAAATATAGAATTGAAGATTAGGAGAGAGTAAGGGCTGGATAAGAGGGTGGGGAATAATTTGTATAGAAAATGCAGTTAAACCAATGAGGGATTATATATTTACCAAGAAAAAAAGACTTTGGAGAAAGGAGAGACTGTGACAGAGAGACAGAGAGATTATCTAAGAAAAAAAAATCATGTTGACTAATATTTTGTCAAACAAAATAGCAATAGAAGATTTTCAGGAAATTGGCTTTACTCCTTTACAACCTGGCTGATGTTGCTCCTCTAATGGTGATAACAAATAACTTTCCTTTGTATGTTTCCCAAAAAGTGGTGCCTGGTTACATATAAATAACTGTCTTAAAAGAAAAGACCACCAAAAGGCAACCAACTTCTCCCTTGCCTCTAGATAATGGAGAATTCAAGTAACTTTAGAAACTTTTTAAAGAGAATTAAATGTCACCTAATTGTGATAATTGTGTTAGATATTTTTCTAATGAAAATAGTGTATTTTACAAGAGTATCGTTTAAAAAGCACTGTTCTACAACTAGTAGGTTTTTAAGGCTCCTCTCTCTATTAACCATCATTGAACTAATGGAGACATCTTTCTCCAAAAGTTGCCATTACACTTTGGCACAACTTTTAATCTATTCATGTAAGAAGAGTCCAATTCTACTCCAGGTTATTCAGAGAGAATTCTCAGAGGCTTTATTCCATGGCCCATATATGCTTCTTAAGGCAAGATTTGGCAAGTCTTACTCTATGGTATGTTGCATTTTGTATGTGTATTCATTGCCAAGGATGAAAAATGGAAAAGATGTGCTCCATCCGCTTTGGATGTCTGAAAGAACAAAGCCAGTTTGTCTCATCTTGTTAGGGCTGGCTAAAAAACCCTGACTTTGTTGATCCTTTAAGCTTATGTCAGCTTAATCTTTTGTGATTAAAGTGATTGTTTGGAGGAAAATTGCAGGGAAAGCAGAAGTCAAGGCATGTCTGAAACACTGTTAGAAAAAAAAATGCTTGTAAATATAGGAGGGGGAAAGTAAATTGAAACAGTGTCAGAATAGCTATGAAATGCTTAGCAATTTTAAACAAGTTTAAAAAACAACATTCATCTCTTAGAAATTTATGAATTGGAATGAAGACTTGGCAATTTTGTGATCATTGTAATTTGATCAGCATAAACAGTCAGCTTGATAATTCAGGCCAAAAAAATAGAAGAATCATTTTTAGATGTGACTCCTTGGACTTTTCCCATTATCAAATAGATTAGATAAATTGCTAAGTCTATTCCATAACTCACTGATTAGTATGTAACCCAAGAAAAGACCCTTTACACTTTTAGGTCTCAGTAAAATGGGAACAGAAATACTTGTTTTATCTAATTCACAGAGTTGTTGGAGTGGAAGCATTTTAAAAAAACATTTTGAATCCTAAAAAAATCCTAGACCAAAGTTCATATATGTAAAGAACAAGAGAACTTCTAGCAGTGAAGATGGGCAACTTTTCTGCAGTTTAAAGAATACTCTTAGAGAAGTACCTGGGAAATTCAGTTGGGTATGCAAATTTATCTAACCCTATAAAGAAGTAGAAGAAAGAGGAAAGAGAATTACCTCGGGACAACGAGAGATTAAGCGGCTGAGGATAGTTATACAACAATTTAAAACTAAAGCATTATGTAAAATTTAAGGTACTAAGTAAATGTGAAGTAGTGGTAGGAGGAGAAGGAGGAAGAAGGAGGAAGAAGGAGGAAGAAGGAGAAGGAAAAGAGAAGGTGGAGAAAAAGGAGAAAAGAAAGAGAAGTGATAATATATTGGTAATAGTAATGGTAGTAATAAAGCAGTAGTAGTAGTTAGCAAACCTGTACGTGTAAATACATATATCTTAATTCTGTAATTGATCTTGTGTTGTAGTAGTTCAGAAGACCTTCTGTTTTGTTTTGTTTTGTTTTGTTTTTGTTTTTGTTTATAATATTCTCCTTAGGACAGATTATCATTTCTATAGCCATCTCTCTTACATTTGTCTCCTTTTTGCCCTTATCTATATTATTTTTTTTAAGAATTCCCATATATCTGACATATTTGCTATGCCTGAAACCTTCTAAGGTACAAACTTTGTTCCTCTGCTTATGGCCTCAGAGGCAGGAAATTAACTAAATGTGAATTAGTAGAACCTTATCCCTCCTTGTAAAACACTTGATACTCTTCATAAACTTCCCTAATCTGCTTTGAGCTTAGATTTAAGAATGAAGAAGGGAATAAGAATTTATTAAGCATTTACTATGTACCAGATGCTATACTGGGTGTTTTATTAAAAAAACAAAAACAAAAATAAAAACAAAACAAAACAAAACCCTCATCTGAACTTCACAAAAACTCTGGGAGTTAGGTAATATTAATGTTTTTATTTTATAGTTGAGAAAACTCAGGTAATTAGAAGATAAGTGACTTGTCCAGATTCACACAACTATATTTTATTCATAACACAATATTATCTAAAATTCAGTGCCTAGGATCAAATTTGAACTTGGGTCTTTCTGAATACAGGCCCAGGATTCTGCCCATTCAGACATGACAATCATATTTATCAATCTGGTGAGATTTTCATGGCCTAAAGATCATTGTGCCTAAGGCTTTTGAGTAAGGGTTCTTCTTGTTCTCTTCCCTGCTTTTCATTCTCTTGCATAGTAGGGATCAGTCCCAGCAGTAAAATGAGATACTTTGTGGACTACCATAGTTTTGGAGATGTCAACTGCCAAAATGACTTGGGATAAAAGAGTTGCCACTTTAAATATCCTTTTTTTTGTTCCTGCTTTTCTGCCTTTGTGATTTTTTTTCAGCTCTCTCCAGTTAAGCCAACCTTTATTCAGGCTAAAAGAATTATCTTTGCCTGGTTCATCTGCTTCTTCAGCAAAGCTCCTTTAAGTCTTAGCAATAGATCTCAAACTGTGGCTTAATTATATGAATAATTGATTTCAGAGATAACACAATAACTTTAATTATAACTTTAAGACCATAAATTAAAGGAAAGTTGTTTATCAGCATCTGATAATATCTTGTACTTTTGTTACTCAAAGTGTTTAAAAATATTATGCTTGTGTTCATGTAATATTAAAAGTGTACATGCCTGTGGGCACATACATATATATACATGGATACCAACATACTTATTTTGACTGAATTTCCCCAAACATTTGAATATTAATAAGAATTAATAAGAAAGTTTGAATTTTTTAACAAATCTTACTATTAGTATGGTTTTAAAAATCAGATGACTAAAATAATATATTTTTATACAATTAATTAAAATAAATTGAATGGTTCATCAAATCTATTAAAGATGAATTCTCAAAGTGTTGAAAGTCTACATAATACAAGATTATACAATCAATCAATATTTGAGGTCCAAAAAGATAATTAAATTTCTTTAAGCCATAAACAGATTTTTTCTATTAAATAAACTTTATTGTATAGCCTTAAATCAATATACCAAAATGATCATGCCAACATTCAATATAGTTCTTTCTTCTTCTAACTGACATGATTTGGACCTACCATTTTAATAACTAGTTGTAAATCAATTAAATTGAACCCCAGGGTAAAAAAGAGTGCTGAACATGATTTTGAGTCTGAATGATACTTCTTATGCTTAATACTTGTCTGACCTGCACTAGTCTATGACATCTAAAGAGCTGTGTATCCTCAGTACCTAGTTCAAAACCCGTCTCCTTTATGAAACCTTTTTTATCCCCCTGCAAAAGTAATACTTTTTCTTTAGAAATTTAGTAGCCCTTTTTTATGCCTGACTTAGGCATTCGTATTTTTTTTATATTATAATTATTTTTGTTCATTTATTTTACTAGATTATATGTTCTGCAAGAACTATGTTTTATCTATTTTGTTTCTTTCTCAATTTCTAACTGTGATTTATATTCTTTAGCTGCTTATGAATGCTAGGTGCATTTGGAAAGTTTACTTTTTTTTCCTGAGGCAATTGGGGTTAAGTGACTTGCCCAAGGTCACACAGCTAGGCCATGTTAAGTGTCTGAGGCCACATTTGAACTCAGGTCTTCCTGACTTCAAGGATGGTGCTCTATCCACTGTGCTACCTAGCTGCCCCTGGAAAGTTTACTTCAAAACAGCAATTCAATTAACAGCAATATTATCTAAAATCTCTTGGTTTATGCTTCTTCCACACTCCAAGCCTCAAGACTCAGAATTGCCAAGCCACAAAACAAAGCTGAAAGACTCTTTAGTCTGTGAAACATGTCAGAGATACGAGGAAATTAGGAACTCAAAACTCTAAGATCATGTTGCTTTGAATTCATGATTATTTTTTTAATAAGGGTGGAGAACTTCCAAAGTGGAAACTTACAACAAGCAGATTCACTGTTTGTCCTGAACTGATGGCTTTTTGGAGTTGCCTAGGGCACTGAGTGGTTAAATGATTATCTTTCTTAATGACTGCCAAAGGCCAGAGTTAATCCCAAGTCTTCCTAATTATAATGCCAACCCTCCATCTGCCATGCAGTTTAGTCTCTTATTTCAGGTAAATAATAACTCATAATAACTGATATGATACAATGCCCAGTAAAAAGTAGTCAAGTGTTATCAGAAAAGCAAATGTTTAGTACACCTTGAAAGTAAAAATATAAAATTAAAAATATATCAATCTGGCAAAGTTTTATTTTTTTTTTATTTTTAGCTGATTGGTTGGAGGTTTTTTGGCAGGGTGGTGGAGGGAGGACAGAAGGAGGAATTGTTGACTTTCTTGGCCAAAAATGTATTTATCAAACTTAACTAAGAAAGTTGCAAATATTTTCAGATTGAATTAAAGGAACAAGGTCAAGGAAACTATCATTAAATAATAATAATAATAATGAATGCTTCATGTTTTTACCAGGTATGAAAATTAAAATGTCAACAAACATTACTGACATAGTACTCAGGAGGATAACAGCATCAGTAGGAAGAAAGTACAAAGAGCCTGGGAGCCAGCAAGCCTCTTGAGAAAAGCTTGATTTATTTGTGACACGTGTGCAAAATAGCCAAAACAAAACAGATAAAGGGAAATCTTTTATGGAACATCCTGAATCCAGATAAGTTTTTAATTAACCAAATGAATGTGCTGATGGTACTAATTCCTTAACAATGAGGAGAGGAGTGGATTAACCCTAAAACTTACTGTCTACATATTTAATTAAACATCTGTAACCTATGTAAAGTGAAACTAATGCTTAGGAGATAGTTTGATTTTTTTTTTTAAATAGCAATAAATTAATAGGACAAAGCAGATACAAAGATAAAAGAAAAAAAATTCCTGTCAACTTCATCACTTGTGATAACTCAGGTTGACAAAAATATGACAAAAGTGGAACTTTAAAGGATTTCACTTGACTTGGCAGTGGAATTTTGATAACATTATGTGTGACACAACATTACTGTAATGTACTTTGAAAGCAAAAGTGAGTATAGAGTATGTCAGTGGTAGCAGAGAATTCTCTATCATAAAACATTTCAGATCCATTCATACATTTTTCACAAATTTCCCATATCTGTTAATCATTAATGAGATCTTGGTTAAAGCAAAGTTCCTACCTCAGCTCATCCTTCTATAGTTGGTTGCACAGAACTAATGTTATGTAATTCATGTTATATAAAGACTAATATAAATTTAAGGTTATGTTTAAGATTGGTTGGAAATAAAAGCCTTTAAGAAATTATAACCTCGGGGCAGCTAGGTGGCTCAGTGGTTAGAGCACCAGCCCTGAAGTCAGGAGGACCTGAGTTCAAATCTGGTCTCAGATACTTCCTAGCTGTGTGACCCTGGGCAAGTCACTTAACCCCAATTGCCTCAGCAAAAAGCAAAAAAAAAAAAAATATATATAACCTCGGGATTCAAGGTCTCCAAGAAACATCAGAGTAAGACTTTAGTAGAAGAAAATATCATGTAAAAGTGGATATGTAGCACACTTGAAAAATGTCAGGCAGTTAGTGTATGTGTTTTTCCTCATTCATTTATTTCAAAAGAAATAAGAGAAAGAAGATTGACATCATTGCATGTTACTAATTTATGATAGTAGATAAACATTCATTAGCTGGATAAGTGAGAAGGTTGAATGAAGTAAATTTTCATGGAGGAGTGATTGAGTTGAGACAGGAGGAATAGAAATCTGAAAATCATTTGGAAATATGAGAATGGGATAATTTCAAATGAAACTATCCCTTAAGAGATAGAAGGTTTCTCCTCATTGTAAGTCTTCAAAAAAAATCAAGTATATCAATTGTAGAAGGGAAATAGAAGTAGAACTAAATGGTCCCTGAGGTACCTTAAAACCTTAAAACTTTAAGGTTATGTAACCATTTGTAGAAAGTTGATGAAAAGTATTATACATATAAATTCTGTATTACATAACATTACTTGATTAATAATACAAAAATTTGTCTTTTTATTTTTTTAAGCAGACTTGTGACTTAATTAGTGTAGAGAAATACCAGGGTGAAAAATCCCTTCAGTAATCCTGCCTCCAAGTCATCTTAAACTTGAAAAGTTGCCCAAGATAATGAAAGTGATTTTTTTTTTTGCTACTAGTTATCTATTAAAGCTAGCTGATAAAGTGCATAGATTAGATTGTCAGAAAGACATGAATTCAAAGAATATCTCAAATATTTACCAGAAGAGTACCTGAGCAAGTCAGTTAGTTTCTGTTTTCTAATTAATAAAATGGTGCTAATAGTTCTCTTCCAGTGTTGTTGTAAGGATCAAATGTAAAATATTTTGTAAATCTTAAAGCATTATATAAATATTAGCTATCACCACATGTTACTATGTATATGTGGTATACAACAGCATAGGTATATGTAGAATTATCTGTTTTTCTATGTCTATTTTTCTGTGTGTATGTGTGAGTATTTTTCATAAACACTTAAATATTATCTCATCATTGGTATGAAAATGAATTCTTCATTATTGACAACATGATTCAAGCATTATTGCAGTACTTCCTAAAGCTGTCACCCATTTATAACCCCTTTTTTTTAAAATTTAAGGCATGATAATAATACATTGAAGTGCATAGCATTAAAAATTAGTCAATGATATATATATGCATATATAAGTATATATATAATATGACTATAGTAGTAAAAGAAACATTTTATGAGGAAAATCCTTATATCAATGTAAATCAGCAAAGATAAGTAACAATTTCAATCATCCCCAGCAACATTTATCATTATCTTTTCCTGTCATCTTACCTAATCTGAGAGGTGTATAGTGTTATATCAGAGATGTCTTAATTTGGATTTCTCTGATCAATAGTGACTTAGAGCATTTTTTTCATATGATTAGAAATGGTTTTAATTTTTTCATCTGAAAATTGTTCATATCCTTTGACCACTTATCAATTGGAGAAAGATATATATTCTTATAAATTTGAGTCAGTTCTCTATTTTAGAATCAGAACTCTTGGATGTAAATTGAACTATTAATTTATTGTAATATGTTTTGAATCCTCCATGATGTTCTGCTGGGCACATGACAATGTTCTGTTTTGTGTTGTTTTGTTTTGCTTTTCTATCTTCCTTTTTTATATTCTTTTTTAAATAGAATACAGTGATGATGGTAGATTTGTGGTAAATGTATCAGAAAGTATTAAGAATTTTGAAATATTAGACCAACCATAAACATTAATTTAGTTATTGATATTCTAAATATTTATCATGTTTTTAATAATCAACAAGTCAATATACTTTTAAAGAAGTTGGACAATACCAATCCTGACATTTTCTTTTCAAACAAAACCAGAAAATAGTGAAATTAAGGTTGTCTCCCAGAATAATTAAGCATCAGCAATTGATGAAAAAAGTTTTATCTTGTATTTTAAACAAATAAATAACATAATGTCATAGGGAAAGTTGGTCAACTATTTTGTAGGATATTTTTGTATATTATGTATGATATGTATGACATGATTTGGATAAAAATCTTCATGAAAGTTATTACATATGATTGTATATCTGTTGCAGGAAATGGTGAGGTAAAGAAATTATAACATTCTACAAAACAAAGATATAATTACCACTTAGTGACTTCATTTTAAGAACATAGACAAAACTATTATAAAATATGATTCAGAATGAATAATTTTTTCTTTTTTTTTATTAAAGCTTTTTATTTGTATAACATATGTATGGGTAGTTCTCCAGCATTGATCTTTACAAAGCTTTCCATTACAAATTTCACCCCCAGTCCCTTCTCCTCCCCTAGATGGCAGGAAGTCCACTACATGTTAATAATGTAATAATAGTTGACAAGTTGTGCAAAAAAAATCCTTTCTACAAGAAAAAAAAGAAAATCAGAGAAAGGAAACAGAATGCAAGCAAACCTCAACAGAGAGCATTAAAATGTTATGTTGTAGTCCATATTTCATATCCCTCTCTCTGGGTGTATATGGTCTTCTTCAGTGAACAATTGGAACTGGTTTGATACATTCTTTATTGCAGAGAGCCATGTCCATCAGAATTGATCATCATGTAATATTGTTGTTGCTGTGTACAATGATCTCCTGGTTCTGCTCGTTTCACTCAGCATCAGTTCATGCAAGTCTCTCCAGGCCTCTCTGAAATCGTCCTGCTGGTCGTTTCTGATAGAATAATAATATTCCATAATATTCATATACCATATTTTATTCAACCATTCCCCAATTGATGGGCATCCCTTCAGTTTCCAGTTTCTAGCCACTACACAAAGAGCTGCCACGAACATTCTTGCACATGTGGGGCCCTTTCCCTCCTCTAAGATCTCTTTGGGATATAGGCCCAGTAGAAATACTGCTGGGTCAAAGGATATACCCAGTTTGATAACTTTTTGAGCATAGCTCGAAATTGCTCTCCAGAATGGTTGGATCCGTTCACAGTTCCACCAACAATGTATTAGTGTCCCAGTTTTCCCACATCCCCTCCAATATTCATTGTTATCTTTTCCTGTCATTTTAGCCAATCTGACAGGTGTGTAGTGGTACCTCAGAGTTGTCTTAATTTGCATTTCTCTTATCAATAGTGATTTGGAGCAACTTTTCATATGACTAGAGATGGTTTTAATTTCATCCTCTGAAAATTGTCTGTTCATATCCCTTGACCACTTATCTATTGAAGGGTGGCTTGAATTCTTATATATGTGAGACAATTCTCTATATATTTTAGAAATGAGGCCTTTATCAGAACCATTAAATGTAAAGATGATTTCCCAATTTGATGCTTCCCTCCTAATCTTGTCTGCATTAGTTTTATTTGTACAGAAACTTTTTAACTTAATATAATCAAAATTATCTACCTGGTGTTCAATTAGGAGTTCCAGATCTTCTTTGGACATAAATTTATTCCATCTCCACAGGTCTGAGAGGTAAACTATACTACGTTCTTCTAATTTGCTTACAATATCACTTTTATATCTAGATCATGAACTCATTTAGATCTTATCTTGGTATGTGGTGTTAGGTATGGGTCAAGCCCTAATTTCTTCCACATTAGTTTCCAGTTTTCCCAGCAGTTTTTGCCAAATAGTGAGTACTTATCCCAAAAGCTGGGGTCAACAAATAAATTTTTTAAAAGTCAAAAGTTTATAGAATACAAAGAAAACTTGCACCTATAGTATCATAAACATTTTCTTTAGGAAAATAGAAGTTAGTATATAAACAAGTTTTACAAAATAACAATAAAAAAATTCATCTTTTTTAATCAGAAAATTCTGGGTAGAAAATATGAGTTGTCTTAGATTGACCTCAGTACACTCAGAACATTGACATGAATGAATGAAAAACACTCTGAAAACTATTCATGAAGCAATTACTCAGTCCAGGCATTTAATATAATGTCAAACACTATGTTAATTGCTAGGAAAATTGATAAAAAAATTAAGATAGTCCTTGTGTTCAAAGACTTTCTACTATGGAATGTAGCGCTAAAAGGTGAATGGTAGATTTTGTTTTATTTTTTGTTTTGTTTTGTTTTGTTTTTTAGAAAAATTGATTTAATCAATTCCAAACTAAAAAACACTGAGATTTAAAAATAAGAAATGGATAAAGGAAATGCAATGGCTTTGACTATGAGCATTCCATTTAGCTATTTGGGATGTGTAGCAATTACTGCAATAAGAAACCAAAAGGGGAAATGATTTAACTAAAATCAAACATGCAGTCAGTTTCAGAGGTAATATTTGAACACATTTCACAGAAAGTCTTCTTAGCATTGTGCCTCACTTACTTGTCACTTCAGCTAAATTGAGTATCATCCTTCTAAATGCTTGATAAGAGAATAGTTATATACCATGGAAAAATAACGACACAATTATTTTACTCTTTTTTTCCCCAGAAACTACATGTAGATAAATGTATAAATATTGCAATAGTCACCTCACTACAGCTTTTAATACAAAATTCACTTTGAAAAATATGAGTTTCTGTCAAATAAAAGTCACTTTTGATTTGCTGTGTCAGCATCAGGACACCTAAAAAAAAAATTCTCTTTTGGAAAATCCACACCAGCTGAGGAGTCAGGAGAAAAATTCATGATTTCTTTACAAAATTTTATTAGAATAAATATACTTCCATTCAATGTCAGTTGATAAGCTGATAATTTATCTGTACTTAAATTATATATTTCAAATGTTTTTGGTTCTCTATAAATAAAATCATTGTTCATTAACTGATTGGAAACTTGATCCAAACTCGATCCAAAAATATGCTGAAATACTGTATATACCAAACTCCATAGTGAGTATTAAAAATAAATAAATAAAATGTGTTCAGCAAAGAGGAAAAGTGTACAAACTAGAGTCAAGAAACATGTATATGTCTCTTTGTGTTTTTGTATTTACATGTGTTGTAATTTTGTTGTTAGGCAAGTGATTTCAATTATCTGTGCTCCAGTCTCCTCAAATGGTACGTTGTAGTCTGTAAATTTCAAGGTAGTATATAAACTGAAGTATTATCATGATTATAAGCATGGTCATGATCAACAGCAACAGAAGTGGAAGTAGCAGTAGTGTAGCTTTTTAAAAGGCTAATTTAACTAATCAGTTCCCATTACTAATCAAACATTATAAAACCAATCTTCTTATTTTGAATACATGACTTGCAATCGCCACCAAAATAAAAAACAAATTATCTCCTTAAGATATCTGTAATAGTATATATGAATAATGAATCTGAAGAAAATTAATGGTAACTTTTGACTGATGTGTTTATATATAACCCTCTGGGGTTTTATTTGTCTTAGAAATATCAACTGTAAGCATAAGGAAGAGGTTAATAGTCCCTAAATTATCTGGATCCTTATACAATATTCTTCTGGGAAACACTTATCAACTTTCTGGGGGACTCTATGGCTCTGATACTTCTAGAAAGAACGCCCAAACCTACACCTATAAGCACACACACACACACACACACAGACACACACACACACACACACACACACACACACTTTATTTAGCAAAGAATAAAGGTTTCTACTTTGAATGTTCCACATAATTAAAACTTACCTGCTTGAATCATTACTATTTTACTATTTGTTTGTTTATTTTAGTAATTAAAAAAAGGACTTCTTCAAGACCTTTGATTTTCCTATATAGCTTTATTTCCCCACACAATGGCTGACTTTTTTCTCCTTCCTTTGACTACTCATTATTTTATTATATTTCCACCCTGCATCGCCACTCCTTAATTTGGCTCTTAGCACATTATCTTCCATAAAATCTTTCTCCCCACTTAAATTTTAAATTCCTCATTGATCAGGATTGCCTCTTCTGCCATTTTTTCTTCCTTTTTTTCTTTTTTTTTATTAAAGCTTTTTAATTGCAAAACATATGTATGGGTAATTCTTCAACAATGAATCTTACAAAGCTTTCTTTATCTTGCTGTGCAAAAAAAAATCATGTCTACAAGAAAAAAAAAATCTGAGAAAGGAAACACA
The DNA here is from genome assembly GCA_023553655.1 of Myrmecobius fasciatus. NCBI lineage: Eukaryota > Metazoa > Chordata > Mammalia > Dasyuromorphia > Myrmecobiidae > Myrmecobius > Myrmecobius fasciatus. The sequence continues at coordinate 77,868 of JAJPUD010009066.1, forward strand.
ATGCAAGCAAACATAAATAGAGAGCATGAAAATGTTATGTTGTGGTCCACATTTCATATCCCTCTCTCTGGGTGTATATAACTTTCTTCACTGAACAATTGGAACTGGTTTGAAACATTTCATTGTCCATCAGAATTGATCATCATATAGTTTTGTTGTTGCTGTGTATAATGACCTCCTGGTTCTGCTCATTTCACTCAGCATCAGTTCATGCAAGTCTCTCCAGGCCTCTCTGAAATCGTCCTGCTGGTCGTTTCTTACAGAACAATAATATTCCCTAATATTCATATACCATATTTATTCAGCCATTCTCCAATTGAAGGGCATCGATTCAGTTTCCAGTTTCTAGCCACTACACAAAGGGCTGCCATGAACATTCTTGCACATGTGGGTCCCTATCCTTCCTTTAAGATCTCTTTGGAATATAAGTCCAATAGAAACATTGTTGGGTCAAAGGATATACAGTTTATTAACTTTTTGGGCATAGTTCCAAATTGCTCTCCAGAATGATTAGATCCATTCACAGTATCATCAACAATATATCAGTGTCCCAGTTTTCCCATATCCCCTCCAACATTCGTCATTATCTTTTCCTGTCATCTTAGCCAATCTGACAGGTGTGTAATGGTATCTCAGAGTTATCTTGATTTGCATTTCTATAATCAGTAGTGATTTGAAGCACCTTTTCATATGACTAGAAATGGTTTTAATTTCATCATCTGAAAATTGACTGTTCATATCCTTTGACCATTTATTGATTGGAGAGTGGCTTGAATTTTTATAAATATGAGACAATTCTCTATATATTTTAGAAATGAGGCCTTTATCATAGCCATTAAATGTAAAGATGATTTCCCAGTTTATTGCTTCCCTCCTAATCTTGTGTGCATTAATTTTGTTTGTACAAAAAATTTTTAACTTAATATAGTCAAAATTTTCTATCTAGTATTCAATTAAGAGTTCCAGTTCTTTGGATTTAAATTTATTCCATCTCCACAGTTCTGAGAGATAAATTATCCTTTATTCCTCTAATATCCTTATAATATCACTCTTTATCTCTAAATCATGAACCCATTTAGATCCTATCTTGGTATGTGGTGTTAGGTGTGAGTCAAGCCCTAGTTTCTTCCACACTAGTTTCCAATTTTCCCAGAAGTTTTTGTCAAATAGTGAGTACTTATCCCAAAAGCTGGGGTCTTTGGGTTTATCAAACACTAAATTGCTATAGTTATTGCTTAGTTTGTCCTGTGATCCTTTCCTATGCCACTGATCAACTACTCCATTTCTTAGCCTGTACCAAATGGTTTTGATGACCGCTGCTTTATAATATAGTTTTAAATCTGGTACAGCAAGGCTACCTTCATCGGCCTTTCTTTTTTCTTAATTCCCTTGAAATTCTTGAACTTTTGTTCTTCCAGATGAACTTTGCTACTACTTTTTCTAAATCTGTAAAATAATTTCTTGGGAGTTTGATTGGTATGGCACTAAATAAGTAAATTAGTTTGGATAGTACTGTCATTTTTATATTCACTCGCCCTACCCATGAGCACTTGATGTTTTTCCAATTGACTAGGTCTGAATTTATTTGTGTGGAAAGTGTTTTGTAGTTTAGTTCATATAGTCCCTGACTTTTCCTTTATACTATCCTCTGTTATTTTTTTTTTTAATTTTTATTTTATTTGCATAACATATGTGTGGGTAATTCTTCAACAATAACCCTTACATAGCTTTCCATTACAAATTTTCCCCCCAACTCCCCACCCCTCCCCTA
>JAJPUD010009067.1:0-79625 GCA_023553655.1 Myrmecobius fasciatus
TTTTTTTTTTTTTTGCTTTTTCTTTCTCCTGGTTTTTTTCCTTTTGTTTTGATTTTTCTACAACAAGACTAATATATTTTAAATGATTGTACATGCATAACTTGGATTGCTTATTGTCTTGGGAAGAGGGGAGAGAAGGGAAGGAGAGAAAAATTCAAAATTCAATATCTTACAAAAATGAATGTTGAAAACTATCTTTACTTATAATTGGAAAAAATTAAAATTTAAATTAAATTAAAATATTAAATTAAAAATATATTTTATTGATATCTTTTGCTTTTCCATCAATATTTCTCAATCTATCCCCTTCCCAGAAAGCTATCTCATATAACAAAGAATACTAAAAGAGAAAAAATGTTAACACACCAAAAAGTTTTGTATTATTCCATATACCTATTCTGTCAACTTTTGTAAAGAGGGGGAGGGGAATGGTTCCAGCTAATGGAAATTTCCACAAGCATTAGAGAAAATGCTTTCTTCCTTTAAATTGCTTCTCTGAACATGAGAGCGGACTGTTAATTGATGTAGTATTTCTTCTACAAGGTAAAGATGATTTATTTTTCTAAAGACAAACTTTTTTTCCCCCAGTGCTAGAAACAAACATTCCTCTCTTATTTAAGTAATCCACAATCTAATGACTGGGGGTTTCCAACTTTGCTGAAGTTGTGAATTGTTTATAGTAATTTTTTAGTTAAGTCTCTAGGATTCTCTAAGTATACTATCATATCATCTGCAAAGAGTAATAATTTGGTTTCCTCATTACCTACTCTAATTCCTTTAATCTTTTTTTCTTTTCTTACTGCCAAAGCTAACATTTCTAATACAATATTAAATAGTAATGGTGACAGTGGGCAGCCTTATTTCACTCCTGATCTTATTGGGAATGGTTCTAGCTTGTCTCCATTACATATGATGCTTGCTGATGGTTTTAAGTAGATGCTCCTAATCATTTTAAGGAAAAGCCCATTTATTTCTATACTCTCTAGTGTTTTTAATAGGAATGGGTGTTGGATTTTATCGAGTCTTTGCTTGTATTTTGAAAAATAAAAAAAGCTATTGTTTTAAAAAAAGAATGACACCTCCAAACCTAGGTGGATTTTATATAATCTCAATTTGGCCTTCACACCAACTAGGCAAGATGGGGGTACCTTCAACAGTCATAGAGAAGTTTGGAAGAAGAGGGGTTTGGGGGGAAAATAATTCAGACATGCTGCCTTTAAGATGTGTGAAGGAGGCAGCTAGGAGGCTCAGAGAATAGAGCTCTGAGCTTGGAGGCAGGAAGACTGAGTTTAAATATGACATGAGATATTGACTAGCTGCATGAACCTGGGAAATTCACTTAATCTCTGTTTGCATTAATCTAATGGAGAAGGAAATGATAAACTATTTCAGCATCTTTGCCAAGAAAACTCCATGGGCAGTACTGGTATGCTATGGTTCACAGGGTCACAAAAATTCAGACACAACTGGATAATAACAGGACATCCAGTTTGAGATGCCTAATAAGCACACAAAGATGTAAGATTAGCTCAAGAGAAAGGTTATGGCTGGATAAGTAGATCTTGAGAATCATATACACAGAGATAATAATTGGGAGCTGATGAGATCACCAAGTGGTACAATATAGAGGAAGAGGAGTTCAGGAAAGAGCCTTGGGGAAATACCTATAATTTGTGAGTTGAATGACTTGAATGTTGTGACTTGAATGAAGATTCCGCAAAGGAAACAGAAAAGGAGCTGAAAATCCAACAAAGGTGTCAGGATGATAGGAGAACCAGGAAACAGTGTCAAAGAAAAAAACCTACAAAGAAGAGGGGTAACAAGAAGAAGTGGGTAACTGATAGTATCGAAGATTTCAGAAAGATAAAAAAAAAAGATGAATACTGAGAAAAAGTTACTGGGTTTGCAAATTAAGGGATTATTGGTAACTTTAGAGAGAGTAGTTTTGGTTGAATGGTGACTCACTATGGAATAGTGAGTCAAACAGGGATATATAGAAATATTACCTAGTTGGTGTGAAGGCCAAATTGAGATTATAAAATTTGCAATGCATCTAATCACTAAGCTTTTGTGATTTTCTTCAACTTTGTTCAGCAGCACCTGAGCCAGAGCAAAGGCAGCATATGATAATAGGTTGAGGCTTGGCGCAATAAGACCAGTGATAGGATAAGAGTGTTAAGAATCTCAGAGAAGAGGATAATATACAATTGAATTGTTTCATGGAGGAGTCAAGATGAGTAATGGAAGGAAATACAGCTAGTGTAGGTATGATGGCATAGTAAAGAACTAAGGAGTTCAAGAACTGGACATTCCAGTGAAGATAAAGAAAAGACCTAGGGGTTATAAGAGGAAAAGGTAGAGATGGTAACAGACTGTGATCAAATAAAGTAATTTCACATATTATGAACACGGAGAGAAAGAAAACATTTGTGGATGATGACAAGATCATCATGATAACTATTCTTGAGTATAGCTGAAGTGAGGTAGGAGGGTAGATCATGGGAAATCTGAAGGCAGTGCACTCCCTCTCGCTCCTTTTCTCCCTGTCTCTCCCTCCCTTTCCTTCTCCTTCTCTTTCTCTGTCCCTGTCCCATTTTATAAGGGCAGGAATTAGAGGGGAGAAAAAAGACTGTTGAGTCAGACAATGAATTCACTGAGGAAACAGAAGGATTATCCTAGAAGTCAGTATACATTAGCTGCCAGGATTTTGATTAGATAATGGATTTGAATTCAATTAAGTTCCAAAGAGGAAAGGATACTGAGCAATAATGGTAGAGTGGGGGAGGGTGGGCAAAGTAAGAACTCTTCCTACTCCATCATTCTGATCACTGAATCAGGGAGAATAAGCTAAAAGTGCAACAGCACAAGGGTGATCAGGGAAGTTGTGCCATGAGGGGTGAAGACTGGGAAAAGGATAGGCCCTCAAGGTCTCAGTGGAAGCCAAAAGATGAAGGAGTGGGAAAGAAAAAAGATATAATGAAAAAGTTGTTTTCCATGGAGCAAGTATTCCAGAAGACACAGTGGAAGAGATGGGTAGCTTTAGAGCAGGTTGGGTTGAGTGGGATTGAAATAAGGCAACAGGCAGAGGGGAGAGAATAGGATTGGGATAATAATAGCTTGGATAGGGAAGGTATAATCAGGGAGGACTTGTCAATCACTGAGAAAGGGGTTCAAGCTAAATTATCAACATCTTTAGAATTTGGCCTCAGGATAGAATTCTCTTAAATCCAACAAGTAGACCAGTGGAGGGAGCCAAAGGAATAGTGTTTTTCTTCTATCTCTGCAAGTAGGATCAGACAAGGAGACCAGTAGAAAGAACACCATGAGATGAGATTTCTCTCCATCCAGGTAAAACTGAAGAGGTCCTGCTAGAAGATAAAGTAGGAATAAGTTATGATGAAGCCGTATGAGGAAACTGATGGAGTTGTTGGGATGTGAGTGAGTGAATAAGTGTGTGTATTTCTGTCACCTGAGGGCAGGAAGATTTCCTGGCAAGCAGGAAGAGGTAAAGTAAAAAGATTGGGAGTCATTCTTTAATAGATAAGTATTCAAAAGTTATGAATAGGTTTTTTAGAGAAGAACTGAAAAAGACTAAAAGAAATGCAAATTAAAACAACAGGTTTTACTTCAAATCTAGCAAATGGCTAAAATGACAAAAAGGCTTCATCTCAGAATTTTCACCTAAAATATGAAATTCACAGGCAATATGAAAAAGGTTGAGTTAACCTGACTGATATTCAAATATCTGTGGCTCCAGGGAGTCTAAGTATTTTAGAATGTATCCTTCCCCACTCCTAAATCATTCTCTTCCAGAATTTAAATCTTTGTTTTTAAAGTCATTTCCAAGAATCTTTATTTTTATCCGGGCTATGGTGATCTGAGAAAATATTTAATTTGTAAAATCTTGGCAACTGCAAGAATATCACTGAACACATAATAGTTATACAAAAATGATGTGGTTAAGGGCCCCACATGTGCGAGAATGTTTGTGGCAGCCCTTTTGTAGTGGCTAGAAACTGGAAACTGAATGGATGCCCATCAACTGGAGAGTGGCTGAACAAATTATAGTATACGAATGTTATGGAATATTATTGTTCTGTGAGAAACGACCAGCAGGACGATTTCAGAGAGGCCTGGAGAGACTTGCATGAACTGATGCTGAGTGACATGAGCAGAACCAAGAGATCATTATACATGGTAACAATACTATATGATGATCAATTCTGATGGACATGGCTCTCTTCAACAATGAAATGCTTCAAACCAGTTCCAATTGTTCAGTGAAGAAAGCCATATACACCCAGAGAGAGGGATATGAAATGTGGACCACAACATAACATTTTCATGCTCTCTATTGACGTTTGCTTGCTCTGTGCTTCCTTTCTCTGATTTTTTTTCTTGTGGATACGATTTTTCTTGCAAAAAAATGATGTGTGGAAATATGTATACATATATTTGATTTGTCAAGTATTTTAACATAATTAACATGTAGTGGATATCCTGCCATCTAGGGGAGAGGTGGGGAGTAGAGGGGGGAAATTTATAACAGAAAGCTTTGTAAGGTCAATGTTGAAGAATTACCCATATGTTTTGCAAATAAAAAGTTTTAATAATAATGATAATAGTAAAAGAATCTAATAATGTGGATAGAAACTATTGTTCTTAGTCATTTTAAGAATCAAATTTCTTGAATAGATCTTTAACATTTCTCAAGTCAATCCATGGGAAAGAAAGCATTCAAAATACATTTATTGACAAAATATATGTCACTTCTTCCTAAACACACCTTCAAGAGCTAATGTCAATAATGCTATTTCACCAAACAACTCAGATGTTGAAATATATATTTTAAAATATTCTGAAAACCAGATATTACATAATCACAGTAAGATTCAAATCTCAAAAACTATTTTCTTTCAAAAATGCCACCAGGAAAACTGTTCTACCTCACTGGCAAAAAAACAGTCTACCAACTCTTACTGCTCAGCTTTCAAAATTTTCATCGTTTGTCAAGTTAAAATAAACATTTCCTTCCCATAAGTTAAAAATGAAGGTAGCCCATATTGCTGCTTTGTGACTAAAAAGTAAGAAGTCACAGGGGTCAATTCCAAATGTACTTTCATTCTTTATTGCCCCCACTCCTCCAACATAGACACAGACACACTTATGGCTAGAGGCTTGTTAGTCGTCATCTGTTGCTTTAAGGTCTTTCCTGATAGGTCTTTTTAACATGGAGTCCCTGGATTTTAATAAGCCATTCTATTTATCTATTCATTCATTAGAATAGTTCTCCACTGAAAGACTGCAATATTATGACTATATTTTGTCACCTCAATAATGCTTTCTTCAACCTTAGTATCCCCCTCTCCTTAATATTTTACCATCCCCAACCTGCTCACTATTTCTGAGCAACAAGCTATCTTCTTCCATTCCTACACTAAAATGACAATGAAAGAATGGTCTCACTAAGTCTACTACTACTTGAGGTTACTGAAATTCAAATTGGATCTCATTGCCTTGCAGTTATTTTTTTTTAGCCATAATTTATTGCTATATAATTTCCCTACAATTTTCACAAAGCTTCTCTTCTTTCTAGGTATCTAGGTCATACTGTGGATCAAATACACTGAGGCTGGAGAAAGGAAAACTGAGTTAAAATTTGGCCTCCAACGCTTACTAACTGTGCACTTGGGTAATATATAAATGCTTATTATTTCACCGCACCCTTTCTCCCTCCCTCTCTCTCTGGTTTAGGGGAAATTCCTTAGACTCTCTGTGTCTCCACTCACCTTCTAATTCTTCCCTTTTGTCGCACAGTGTATGGTCTTCTTTTCCTGCCATAGCTAAACCCAGCACTCATGATCCTAAAGTCTCTTGTATCTTCTCCATTATTTAAGACTTCAATACTCACCTTTTTTAAATCTTCAATTTCTTCCTCCATTGGCTCCTTCCTTTCAGTCTATAAATATGCTCAATCTCTACCCCAAATCCACTAATAAATCTCTCAGTACATACAACTAATCTTAGAACAAGTTAAAACTTTTTTACATGTGCAATTATGTAAAACATTTCCATATTAGTCATTTTGTACAAGACGACTCAATAAAAGAAAAGGATGAAAGAAAGTGAGAAATATCATGCTTCCAGTCTGTATTCAAGCAGTATCAATTCTTTCTCCTGAGGTGCACAGTATGTTTCAGAGTTAGTCCTTTGGGATTGTCTTGGATCATAGTAGTGCTAAGAATAGCTTTCATTCATTGTCCTTCATCAAACAATATTACTGTTATGATGTACAATGTTCTCCTGGTTCTGTTCATTTCACTACATACTTGTTCATGTAAGTCTTTCCAGTTTTTCTGAAATCATCCTGCTTGCCATTTCTTACAGGACAATAATATTCCATTAAAATCATATACCACAGCTTGTTTGCTATTCCCCAGTTGAAGGGCATCTTTTGATTTTCCATTCTTAGCCACCACAAACAAGAGAGCTCTAAATATTTTTGTATATATAGGTCCTTTCCCCTTTTTAATTGATATCTTTTTTTGGTTTGTTTTTGGTTTTTTTACTGAGGCAATTGGGTTTAAGTGACTTACCCAGGTCACATAGCTAGAAAGTGTTAAGTGTCTAGGCCAGATTTGAACTCAGGTCTTCCTGACTTCAGGGCTGGTGCTCTATCCACTGTACCACCTAGCTGCCCTAGATGTTTACAGGACACAGATATAGCAGTGGTATTGCTAGATCAAAGAATAAGAATATGCAAAATTGTATAGCTTTTAGGGCATAAGAACAAATTAAAACTTAAAGGGACTTTAGAGATAAGGAAACTAAGGCCCAGAAAAGACAAGAACCTTGCCCAGAGTCATAGTTAGCAAGAGGTAAGAGGACTCAGGTTCTCTGATTCCAAATCCAATAACCATGAACACTTCACAAATCTCTTTAATACCTCTTGCAGCCATGCCCTTTCTTTATACTTTTACTGCAATCACTCTAGATTTTTTTTTTAAAACAATTCTTTTCAACTTGACAACTACAACAGTTTTGTTTATTTATTGCTTTTGTTTCCAGCTTATTTTCTCTCCAACCTTTCTCTCACACCGCTGCCCAAATAAGATGCTCTGATCACATCAGTTTCCTACTCAAGATTTTCACTTGCCTTCTGAATAATTGAATAAAAGTTTTTAGATCGAAGATTCCTCACAGTTTGAATACAATCTACTTGACTAGGTTAATCTCATCTGAGTCAGCCTCACATAATCTACATTTTAGACATCTTCTTGTCTCCCTGCCCTCTTTTCTGTCTATACTTTTATTCCTTCCTTCCTTCACTTTGGAATGAACTCTGTTCCCATCTGTGCCTGAAAAAGATTCCTCTTTCCTTTCTTCAAGGCCTAACTCAATTTTATTCTTCCATAAAGCCTTTCTGGCAATTCCTTGAGTAGATAAAAATGCTGTCAAATTTCACAGCACTTTGGATCTATCCTTGGCACTCACATTTTGGCTAATATCATATTTAATTTTGTTGTGGCATTTTCCTCTAATGTACTGTAAGGTGCTTAAAAATAAAGGCTGTATCATAATTTATCTTAGGTACCTAGAATTGTGTATATATTCTGCATAAATGTTTTTAAAATGATTGTTGAATTGGATTAAGAAGTAGTAGAAAATAAGCTAATTTTTCTTCTTTCAAAAAGCCAGATAAAAAATGAATTAAGAAAAACTATTTTCTAAATGCTCTAAATCACTATTGATTAGAGAAATGCAAAGTAAGACAACTCTGAGGTATATATATACTCTCTATATACCTCTCAAATTGATTAAGATGGTAGGGAAAGAATGATAAATGCTGAAGGAGAAGTAGGAAGACTGGAACACTAATACCTAGTTGATCAAATTGTGAACTGATCCAACCATTCTGTAGAGCAATTTGGAACAACGCCCAAAGGGCTATTGAACTGTTTATAAGACTTTGATCCAGCAGTGTCTCTACTGGGTTTATACTCCAGAGATCATAAAGAAAAGAAAAGGACCCCACATGTGCAAAAATGTAGGAGTCTTTTTGTATTAGCAAGGAACTGAAAACTGAATGGATGCCCATCAGTTTGTGAGTAGCCAAATAAGTTATGGTATATAAATGTAATGGAATATTATTTAGTCCTATAAGAAACAAACAGCAGGATGATTTCAGAAAGGCTTGGAGAGAATTACATGAATTGATGCTAAGTGAAGTAACCACAACGAAAAGAACACTGTATACAGCAACAAGAAGATATGTGATGATCAACTGTGATGGACGTGGATCTTTGCAACAATGAGGTGATTCAGACCAGTTCCAATAGACTTGTGATGTAGAGTCATCTGTATACAGAGAGAGGACTGTGGGGACTGAATGCAGATCACAACATAGAATTTTCCCTTTTTTTGGTTGTTGCTTCTGTTTGTTTGCTAATTTTTTTCCCTCTTATTTTCGTTCCTTTTTGATCTGATTTTTCTTGAGCAACATGATAAAAGTAGAAAAGAAGAACTGCACATGTTTAACCTATACTGGATTACTTGCTGTCTAAGGAAGCGGGGTGGGGTAAAGAGGGAGGGAGAAAAATATGGAGCACCAGGTTCTGCAAGGGTGAATGTTGAAAACTATCTTTGCATGATTTGAAAAATAAAAAGCTATTATATAAAAAACTATTTTCTAAATATAAAGTTGATTTTAAAAATATTTCTGAGCAACTATAAAAAGGTGAAAAAAATTTTTTTAAATAGGAAAACTTCTTAACAATTTTATTGCCAACATAGCATTATAAGATATTCCAGGATTCTGTATTTGCAATAAGATACAGGAAAATCAAATAAAAAACAATTAAGTTTGGGTCACATTATTGACAACTGTTTACTAAACATCTTCCATGTTTACTGATAGTAAGAGCTGAATGAACTCAATAGCAAATCATATAGCACTTAAATAAGCTTTCTCCATCTGGGGAAAACAAGTAATGCCATACCTGTATGATAATGCTAGACTTGGTATCAAGTGATTTTGAAGTCTCTGTAGCTTTTAGTCTCTTTGTATCTAGGTAGTATTTATATAGCATTTTAAAATCTATAAAGTATTTTATGTACATTATTTCATGTGAGCATCATAATCCCAATGAGGTAATTAATTAATAAATTGCCATATTACAGATGATGAAGCTGAGATTTAGAGTGGTTCATCAAACTACTTATGGGAACACAGCTAGTTAAATGTGACAGACAGAGTTCAAATATAAGTCTTCCTGATTCCAAGGCCAGATTATACAGAATGTATCAAAGGTTTCAGCGCAGCTTTAAGCTTTAATAGCTCATTGCTTTTTACTGCCATAGATTTAGGATCTTTTTGATAAATAATAGATCAGATTAGGACAGAAGATCTAATCTGAAGACACATGAAATTAAGACATTATGGTATCAATAGGTACAGAACAGATCAGCATTTTAATAAGCTGCAAGAGGGAATATACATCTCAAAAGACATAAGGAAGTAGGCAGTTTATTTTTTTTTTTTGCTTTGCTTTTTTAAAGAAAATATTTGCATTCATGTTTATTATGCTGAAATGTGCATTAAGTATTAAACACATGGTTTCCATTTTGTTGTCTTGGACATCCTAGGTTATTCTGGGTACTGCTTCTCATCTGAAAAGCTAAGAAAACCGATTTGAAACAAAATCCATCGTCTATCCTCTAGCACTAAATTTGTATCCTTCAATACTTACCTAATCAAAATGTGTCCAACAATTTTCGTGAAAGCATTTTACAACTTATATTTGCTTTTAGATCTGACTTCATATGCATATAATACATGTGTCTTTCATTTTTAAGTATTCTTGTTATTTATTTGAAACAGTGGGAGGTTCTGCAAACTATTGTCTTACTGCAGTAGAACTGAATTTTACTACAAATGCACTCGTTTTAAAAACTAACAGCTGCATTGGAGTTTAAAAGCTAACATTCGGCTACATGAAGAAATGTGGTCATCAACTTACTCCTATATTTTGATTTGTTCATAAAACTTCATGATTTCCTGCATATAATTTACAACTTTTTAAGAAAAGTTTTTATTTTTCTGTAAATTATATTTTAGAGAATATATTTTTCAGACACCATAGTTAGTGGTAAGCATGTGGAGACATGGGACAAATATGAAGGACACATACACCAAAAATATCTTTTAAAATACATACTCAGAGGGGCAGCTAGATGGCGCAGTGGATAGAGCACCAGCACTGAAGTCAGGAAGACCTGAGTTCAAATTTGATCTCAGACACTTAACATTCCCTAGCTGTGTGACCCTGGGCAAGTCACTTAACCCCAATTGCCTCAGCAAAAAGCAAAAATAAAATAAAATAAAATACACACTCAGGATTCAGTGCTAATAAAGTAATTTGTCTAACTGCCATCCATATATGCATGTCATATTGTTATCTGGCTTGTTGGGATGGCTGGTTAAGAGGGCATGATACTATAAATCATGTCTAAAGAGCAGAAAAAACATTCCTAGCTTATAGCTTACCTTTGCCATCTGGGCTTGAACTCCAGTAGCCTTTAGAGCTGAGACTGCTTTCTGGGCAGCAGCTGGGCTATCAAAATCCACAAAACCATAACCTAAAATTAAAAACAAACAGACTGAGAAAAAGCCTCTGAAATGAGAACATGTATACACACATATACACAGATATACAAATATTCAAACTTACATCACACACACACCTTTACCTCTACAAATCTATATAAAGAGGGTTTTTTTTTTTTTGCATTTAACCTCCTCCACTAGAATGTTAATACCCATGGGACAGGGACCGATTTTGTCTTTCTATCTTTAGCACTTAGTAGTATCTGACATATAGTAAACACCTAAATTAATCAGCTTGTTGACTGACTGACACTGGAAAGTTTTGTTCTCAAGATAAATTGCTATTGGGGAGACAGGCTTAACAATCTTCATAGAACAAAATTAATAAGTGGAGAATGACTTGGTCCATATTATTAGAGTTGGATGTGCATACCATTGAGCTAAACCATCAGTATATATATCCTGTACTGCAGATGAACCACCATATTCTGAAGGGGATTCAAATCTATTATAGAGCCCAAACACAGAAACTAAAGGTAGAAACAAGATTCAGAGATAGGTTCTATAATTAAGGGTATTCTCTGATTATGCCTTTTTTATGAGGTCATATGCAAAAACCCCACTGTTTTAGGATTATATCAGGCAAATGGCATAGAGAATGAGTTTAACTTCACTGGGAAAATGAAACACTATTTACTGACCCAAGAAACCTGGCCAGAAATTTCTGCTGCTTTTACCTTTCTGAAGTCAGAAGATGGGAAATTGATAGCCCTTTCCTGCAATGACTCCCTGCCAAATTATCCCAGAACTCAAGAAAGTGAGGAACAATTCATCTGGTTTTCTCTCTGTACTATGGCAGATAAACTTTTAACTCCTCATTATTTGAGTCAGAATTGACCACTGCAAGTTATGAACCTACTGCTTTCCCTCTACCCTACCTTCCCAATCTTCAAATATCTCGATTTTAACCATATTTCATATGCTTTGTTTCTATTGTGCTCTCTGGAAACCCCACTCTATCATGAAATTCTTGTTCATGCTGAAGAATGATATCAAATACTAAGTAATACCTGAAGATTATTAAGATACAGAAATGGTAGAAAATGTGAAAGATGCTGAGGCAAGTGTATATGAAAAGACTGTTAGTTGGGAGTCAAAAGACCTCTCCAGGTTCTTTACATCTTCTCAGACCAACATCTCTAACCTCCCTTCCCTTCATAATTTTGATCTATAGTTGTTCAATTCAGCTACTCTTTATCTTTTACTTTTAAATCCCTTTCCCCTTGTCATACTGCCACTTACACCTTGCCAATCCTCGGTTCTAAGTTACTTCAAATGTTTTTCAAGCTCTGAATCTCTTGCTGCTGAATACTGGGCAGAAGAATAATTCAGCTGATTATGTCTGATATAAATGTACATAAAATGTATAAAAGTAATATAAATTAATTTCAACTCAGCCTTTACTAAAACATTAACAATCCCTCTATTCTTTCTTCCTGATTCATTACCTTTTCTTTACAGCAGCTCTTCCAAGACTCCTTTCTCACACCATCCTTAAGCTATTTCATCAATACCATCAATACCACTATCTCCAGTTGTTCTGATCTATATCTGCTACTGGACCCAGGTGACTTTGAGGCAGAAAGTAAGGCAGGTGACCTTGCACTGCTCTCCCTCACTTAAATCCAATTCGTTTGCATGTTTTGGCATCCCCTCACTGAGGTCAAGATTCTCTTAGAAAATGAAGGACAAACAATAACAATCATTTTTTGCCTCTCAGCAGAGGAGCTCAACTTTTAATGAGGAAAAAACCCAAGTAATTCATTATGACTTCCAATTTCTACTTGATTTAAAACATCAAAGTCCCTCCATACCATCCCCACTATCACCTCCTTTGCTCTCATTTCTTAGAAAGAAGTAGCTTTCCTCTATACAAATGGCCATTTCCTCCATTTGTGCTCTTCTTAGACTTACTCCCGGTTCCAAACTCAGCTCCTGAAGAAGCTTGCCCCAGCTTTCCCCTCTCTTGTCTTGATCTTCACCTTGATCTTATTGGTTTCTTCTCTGAAGGACATGAAGAACATGCCCAAATTGCTTCTATTCTTAAAAAACAAAAACAAAACCCCTTTCCTTTGAAGCTCCAATCTATTCAAGCTTCCATTTAGTTAGTATTACTTCTCCCTTTTCAAGCTAAACTTCTAGAAAAAAAGTTGTTTGAACTTTTCTCCATTTTCTTGCTTCTTATGTATTCTTTACTTAACCCACAGCAATTTATCTCCAAGGTTACCAACAGTCTCTTGACTACTAAAAACTAATGTCTTCTTCTCATTCTCCATGGATCCCTCTCTGCAGCTTTTGATCAGATTTTATAGATGTAAAAATGAGACTCAGTGAGATTACAATTTTCTCAGGATAACAGTTAGTAAGTAGTAGAGAAGGGACTCAAAATCATGTCTTCTTACATCAAGCCTCCTATTCTTTCCACTATATCTCATCCCCCTTGGCATCAACTGCACTTGGTTCTCTATAAGAAGATATTTATAGTTAGTCTTTTAAAGTCCTATGTAAAAACTTACTTGCTTCATGAAGCTAGTTTCAAGTAAACAGAGCTTTATCCTGTTAATCCTAAATACTTAACCACCACATTAATCCTCTAGGACTGCTTTTTTGTGACTATTTTTATACACTTCTATATATAATTAGATGATATATAAATGGATGATGGTTGTTTCCTCTATTAAAATCCTACTCTAATGCCTCATCATGAGTTCTTAAAGGCAGTGCCAAATCCGGCAGAACCTATCAGGTTGGAAAAGCAATGCATATTGGCCCAGGGACAGAATTTGTTAAAAGTATGAGGAATAAGTCTATTTAAGTTTAGAGAGACTCATCAGCAGAAGTTTCATTTCAATTCAATATTTATTAAGTTCCTAATGTAGAGTGCTGTGTTGGGAAAGATACAGACTAGTTAAGACAGAGTTTCTGTTCTCTTGAAACTTATAGTAGATAACATAATTTTCACTTATCCCCATAACCCCTGCCTCAACACATACAATACATCACACATATACCATATCAAAATAAATATTGTATTATATTCAATAGAAACCGTGTAAAGGTACATATTTATACATAAGATTAGTCTTGCTATCAGAGAATGATTTATTTATTTATTTTTTTGGCCATAGTAAATCAGGAAGACAATTATTCAGGTGAAAAGGGATTGTATTATGTACCCGTGGAAAGAGCTGCCACATCAGTGAATCTACAAGATCCCTGAAATACTAAAATATTTAGAGTCTATTATGTGCTAGTTCTGATTTGTCTCCTCGTTTAGGTATGAATTCCTCAAAAGCAAAAAAAATGGAGCTTTTGTAAAATATCTTCTTATATACTTCTAGATTATATGGAAAAAACCCTGCTTATGATTATCATTACACCATAAAATTAGGTTCATTTGTAAGGAGAAGTGTGTCTCAATGATAAACAGTTTTGAGGTAATGCAAAAACATGATGTCCTTATTATAATGATATTTTCTGCATAAAATATTTTAATGTAACAACATAATTAAACACAGTTTGAGAGAAATAAGCAATGAAACAACAGCAAACTTGAGGAACTAAGATGGATACTAATATAAATAATTGGAGAGCATTACAAATGAACTCACTCACCTAAGGGTCCAGATTGATAAGTCAAACAAATTTTGGGGGTAAAAAAATCTCTTATGAACATGAAAAAGTAACTTTGACCTCAGAGAATAAGTCTTAAGATCACTGCACTTGATGTTAGGACTGAATCAATGTGCTATGATAACAATGTCTTATCTGATTTAATTTTTAGAATGAAGAAAACAATATAACCACCTTCTACATCATTCTTTTTCATTTTTTCAGAATGTTACCTTAGTATTGCCCATGTTCCAGCTCTTTCATATTTTTTTAAAAATTTAAAATAAATGTTTCATATAAAACTGGGTTATAGCTAATTCTTATATTTGTGGGCCAAGTTCTAGGAATACCCTTTCCTGTCCAATCAATCAATTCTCTAGTACCACTAATCGATTGATAAACATTTATTAAGTGCCTACTATGTGCTAGGTACTGAGGACACAAAGACAAAACTGAAACACTCTCAAGGAGCTAAAATTTAATAGAGGAAACAACATAACACGCACATATAGGTATATAGAACACATAAAGTAGATCCAAAATAACATTAGGGAGGAAGCAGCTGGCAAATGGGAAAGGAGGAAATAAAAAAAAAAAGGCATCATGCATAGTGATATTTGAACTAAATATCCAAAGAAACCAGAGATTCTAAGAAAGGGAGGTGGAAAAAAGAGAACATTCTAGGAATGGAGGAGCAGTCAGTGCAAAGGAACAGTTGGAAGAGGAACTATTACGTGTAAGAAAAGACCATTTGTTGCTTGTCCTTCATTTTCGAAGAGGACTGCTTACATCATGGTTAGTATCTTGACTTGTGAACTAAATTTAAGTGAGGTAGAGCTGCAAAAAGTCATCAGTCTCCTCTCTCTTTCTCAAAAGTCCAGTGGCAAGACAAAATTCAAGATGCAGTGGATAAACTTGGTGTCTTCCATGTCTAACCAAGCTCTAAGTACTCCACAGGACCTGCTTCAGCCACCTTCATGATGGCTTATCTATCCATTCTGGAGAAATTACCACATACTTGGAATAGATAACTTTCCCTAACTTACTGATGGGTTTGGGGGTCTGTTGATTACTCCCAGCCTGGTTTAGTCTCTCTGCCAAAATTTTATCAGGGTTGCCTCTGCATGTGCTACAGCATCTTGGAACCAGAGGTGAAAGCTGGGTGACAGGTAGACATCAAAGATGGATGATCAGCCCTGAAAAGGGCTCAACAAGGTATTAGTCCTCCTGATATTCATACACAGCCTGGAAAAATCAATAGGGTAGTCTGGATAGACCTTAAACGGAGGTATTACAGGACATAATGAACAAGAAGGCTAATGGATGGGAGCCAGGTTATAAAGAGATTTTGATTATTGAGACAATATTCAAGCATTGGAGTTTAGAGTAAATAGATGGGTGGAGAGAGTTACATGATCTGACCTGGGTTTTAGGAAAATAACTTTGGTAGCTATGTGGATTAGAGATTAGAGTAGTGAAAGATTTAGAGCAAAGAAAGCAATGAAGAGACTGTTGCAATAGTCCAGACATAAGCTGATGAGAGAGTCCGAACTAGATAGATGGTGACTATATGAAGTGAAAAAGGGTATATCCAAACAATATTGTGGAAATAAAAGCAAGATCTGGCAACTGATAGGCATGTAGAGTGAGAGAGGAGTCAAAGATGATAAGGTGTCAAGCTTATATGAATAGAAGAGTTGTACCTTTAAGGGAAATAGGAGAGATTTAAAAAATAAGGTGTGTTTAGGGAGAAAAGATAATGATTTCCAGAAAAAAGAGCTATGGAGTCTGAATGCAGATCAAAGCATACTATTTTTGTGTTTTTTTTGTGTGTTTTTTTCTTTCCCTTTTGTTCTGATTCTTCTTTCACAACATGACTAATGTGGAAATATGTTTAACATGATTATACATGTAAAACCTGTATCAGATTGCTTGCTGTCTTTAAAAAGGGAGTGAGGGAAAAAATTTTGGAACTCAAAACCTTACGAAAATGAATGCTGAAAACTATCTTTACATGTAATCGGGAAAATAAAATACTATTAAGTGCAAAAAGAAAGATAACAATTTCAGTTATGAATATGTAGAGATTGAGATCCCTACAGAACATACCAACTGAAATGTCTTATAGATAGTTAATCGTGTATGAGTGGACTTGGAAAGAGACAAGAGGGCTGAATGTATAGATTTGGGAGTCATTTACCTAAAAGGGGTGGTGGGTCAAGTATCTGTCTGCTTAGTAATTTCAAATTACAGATATATCAACCTTACACAAAAAATGGAGGTGGGGGAGAGAAGAGAGGTGGCAAGGAAGATGAATAGACAGGATGAAGGTGAGGGGGTAAAGGGAGATGGTCTCTTCTCTCAACACTCATCTGGAATGTGAAGGAAAGTCTACTAAGGCCTGTCAAATCTAATGACCCTAACCTATTTCTAGTTATTTGTGGGATGGGGATAGAAAATAATACCATCAAAAGGAAGTTGCTAGGGACTGATGTTTTGGGCAAGAAACTAAAAACTTATAGGTAGAGGTGATATTTTCATCAGAGCTGTCAGTTGAAGGTAGATCTAGAAAGTGAATAGAAGGTTAATAAGACTGTGTCGGAGAATGGGATTTGGATGTCTGGATCATGACTTTAAAAGGAGTATCAGGCTTTTGGCCAAAGGTGGGTGGAGTTCACCAAACAAGAGGGTTTTAAACAAAAAAGGGAGGGAGAGAGAAAATTGCCCACATATAGGCCAAGCCAAATACCACAAAGAGAAGCAGGAACAACACTGGAAGAAAAGTATCAGTACAGAACAGCCTTTCAAAAGCGATATCCAAGATGAGATTCAGCAGCAAAACCCAAGGTTTTAAATGCTCATGTGAATTTATTGCGCAAACTGAAATAACAACAACAAAAAGTATGAGTAGGTATAACTCCACATATGCATATTTTATGTATGCCTGTATGACAGCCATTTCACTGACATTGATCTTTGAAAGACAGTGGGACAACATAATCAGTGCCCATAAAGAAAAACTGAGGCCTTGATTTTTTTTAAAGGAGAGAACAAATTTGGGAAATTCTAGGTCACTGAGCTCAATTTTTAAAATTTTTCAAAATTATATAAATTATTAAACTGCAAGGTATTGCAAAGATGCTGTGTAACAAAGACATTTGATAAGTAAAAGATGGACTGAATCTAAGTGGATGAATTTAAATGGAACATAAAGTTCTATATTTTTGTTAAAAACAAAAAGCTTAACAAATAAAAGATTAAGGATTGCACAGTTAGAGAACACTGAGTCTGAAAAAAGGTATAAGTAAACAACATGACATCACAGTCAAAAGCATTCTAATAGGAAAGGCAAGTGCCTAGGTCAAGGGAGGTGATAGTTCTGCTTTATTTTGGTTTAGGTAGACTACATCTGCTGCAAAATATTTTGTGAAAGACACCGACAAACTAAAGTGCAATGAGGATGTCAAAGAGACCACACCACAAGAGGATCTATTAAAGAAATCAAGAGTATTTAACTCAGAGTGCAGAAGACTTCATAAGGACACAGAGTTGTAAAGAACATTAGAGGACGCCTTATCCAACTTGAATCTAAACAAGAATCTTTTTTACAAGTCGTCAAACAAAACGTCATCCAACTTTTGCTTCAAGATCTCTAACAAGGTCTTGGGAATTAATTATCAACCCAAACCTTCATCTCTTCCGACCTTCACTATTATCCAGTACAGTAACTTTATATTCCCAATCACTCAGTCTCACAATCTTGATTTAATCAACTCTCCATTCATGCTCACCACATACATGCTTTTGCTAAGTCTCATGATTTCTACACTCCTAAGATCTCTTCTATAAATCTCTCTACTCACATGGCCACCATCATGTGGTCACCATCATCACACTTCATGATTCTTGCAACAGCTTTCTAATTAGTATCCCTCTTGTCTTTCTCCATTCAACTGCCAAAGTGATTTTCTAAAGGCACAGGTCTGACCTCCTCATGGGGATGAATAGATAGTTGTCACAGTAGAGAGACCACTGGGCCTGGAATCAGGAATATCTGAGGGCAAATCTGTTATTACTAGTTGTGTAGGCCTGGACAAACCACTTAACTGCTGCCTGCCTCAGTTTCCTCAGTTGTAAAATGGAAATAATAATAGCATCTATCCCCCCAGAACTGTTATGAGGATTAAGTGAGATAAATATTTGTAAAGTGGTTGGCATAGTGCCTGGCACATAATGGTCATTTAATAAATGCTTATTTCCTTCTTTTTTCCCCCCTCTCCCTACTGTACACACATACTTAATAAACTCTGGTGGTTCCTTATTACTTCCAAGATCAAAAATAAAATTTTCTGTTCGGTATTTAAAGTCTTTTACAACTAGGCCCCTTCCAATATTTCCAATCTTCTTTCATTTTATTCACCTCCATATAATGTGTGTGCTGTGCTGGCCCACCAACTGAACCTGATACCGAAAACTAGGATTTTTTGATTTTGCATGACCTTTTTTCCATTCCTAGAAAGCACTTCCTTTTCAACTCCACCTTTGTACATACTTGACTTCCTTCAGAACTCAGTTCAAATCCTACCTCCTGCAGGTGATCTCTCCTGGTCCCCCTCTCACTTGATCCTCCACTCCTGTTCTTCCAGTACCTGCCTTCTCCCTGATGTTACCTTTAATCTAATCTTGTTCTTACTTAAGTTACTTACATATTTCTCCACCATTAAAATGTAAGTTCCTTGGGGACCGGGATGGCATATTGGCCTTTCCTTATATTCAGTGCTTAGCCCAGATCCTGGCATCTAGTTAAATGCTTACTAAATTCTTGTGGACTGATATTCCAGTTGTATGTTCTTATGCCTTTCTACTGAATCCTATGTTCAAAGATTTCAAGGAATAGATCTGGAAGGGGGAGAAAATAGATAATACATTGCTACTTATCCAATACCACCTTGAAACCCTTCCAAAATGTTGTATGTTAGGGAATTTCTCTAACATATAAAAAGTGAGATGTTTCTTACTTAAGAAGGAAAAATGAGGAGATACCTGGGAGGTCACTTGCCATATCATAACCCTAACTAGAAACAAATATGAAGGGCTACAGCTTTTTTCTTTACTTTTCCAGCCAGCTATAAAAAAAGTCTTTTGATAAATCTCCTTTGGAGAGAGAAAAGGATCCACATGTGCAAAAATGTTTGTAGCTGCCCTTCTTGAAGTGACAAGGAACTGAAAACTAAGTGGATGCCCATTAGTTGGGGAATGGCTGAATAAGTCATGATATATGAATGTAATGGGATATTATTTTTCTATTCAAAATATTGAGCTGGCTAATTTCAGAAAAAACTAGACTTACATGAACTGATGCTAAGTGAAGTGAGTAGGACCAAGAGAACATTGTACATAGTAACAGCAAGATAATGTGATGATCAACTCTGATGGACTTGGCTCTTTTCAACAATGCAGTAATTCAAGGCAATTCCAATAGATTCAGAATGGAAAGCACCATCCACATCCAGAGAGAGAACTATGGAGACTGGATTGTGGATCAAAGCATATCTTTTTTGCTGTGTATTTTTTTCTCTTTTTTATGGTTTTTCCCTTTTGATCTGATTTTTCTTGCATAGCCCTATGAATATGGAATTATGTTTAGAAAAATTCCACATGTTTAACCCATATCAAATTGCTTGCTGTCTTGTACAGGGAGAAGTGAAGGAGGGAGGTAGAAAAATTTGGAACACAAAGTCTTACAAAGACGAATATTGAAAACTATCTTTGTATGTGTTTGGAAAAATATACTATTGAACAAAAAAAATAATAAAAATAAATCTCTTTTGGACTAAATATGTAGTGCAAATGCTGAGTAGTTTGAAATAATCATTCATTTTGTGAAATATTTGCCACCAAATGAAGGAAGTGAAATGGAAAGAAATAACTGATTGTGTCTCTCTATTTGAAAATTTCCTGAACTTATAAACACACTACCTATGCTTTCATCGAAATCATTGATAAAATGCTGAAAAGAACAAGGTCAAGGACAGCTCCCTGAGGAAATCCATAAGTAGACTCCTTCCAAATGGATTTTGACCCATCAATGATGATACTTTGGATCTAACCATTCAACAAGTTTCAAGTCTGATTATACTATTATCTAGTCTGTATCTCCTCATCTTTTCCATAATTACAGACTGCACAAGAGGCTTTAGCAAGTGCCTACTCCTGCCTGTTAATTTGGTTAGTGACTGGTAAATTGCTGTTACAAACCCTCTTCTCCACCTGCCCCTCACACACACAAACCCTCCATATATATGATAGCTATTTAAAAATATTTAAAGCACTGTTTTATGGAAGAGAAGAAACTCTTCCTAGAACTAGGCAGAAAAGGAAGACATTTCATATAAGCAGACTTAAACTTGAGAAAAGAAAAACTGAGCTGCCTGAAAATGGAATGGGGCTGCCTAAAAACACAGGAAATTCCTTTTTCCTGCAGATTTTTCAAGCACACACTAAACAACCATTGTTGGCAATGGTGGAAAGACTTATTATTTAGGTGCAATTTTTCGAATTGGTCTCTTAAGTCGTTCCAATTAGGAGATTCTGTGAGATGTTACAATTGGATCAAATGAGATAATATGTTTAAAAGGCCCTTGCAATTTTGTAATATACCATTTTAGAATTTAATCTGCTGTTAGTATTTTTAGGGATAGGAGCAGGTTCTAGAGTCCTGATTTCACTCACCTCTTACCTTACAGTACTTGGGAATTACACAAGTGACTTGCCCTCAGGTTTTTCTAGCTTTAAGGCTAGCTCTCCATGCACTTTGCAATGCTACCTATTAGCATTATTTTTATTGTATATAAACATCCAAAATAAATGGATCCTAGAAATCAACTTTATATAATTTCCCCAAAATTCAACTCTTTATTCCATCAAAAATTTCTTTAATAAGATACATGGCTTATACATGGGCTTGCAGATGTTTTTTCAAAAAAAATTTTTAAATATTAAGAACTTTGGAGTAAGAGACACAGAAATATGACTCTTACCCCCAGTTTAGTATAAAGAAAATGCCAGTCTTTTAAGAAAAGGCTTTGTCATGGAATTGTTTTAAAACTCCCCTGTTTTGATTATTATAAGCTGCTGTTTAACCCTCCTCTAAAATGCTCAGGCTTAAAAAGAAAAGCCTTGTTTCTCTTGACTATTCCTATTAAGTTTATTCCCATTCATGAGGGCAGAGGTTATACTGAAAAGTCAATTGACTCTATTCTTCCCTTTTCCTAGAAATCATGCTCTCCATTGTCAAAATGCCTGGAACAGAAAGCATGAGTGTAAGCTCCTAGGCCCCTCCCCTTCTTAGTTTTCCACTTAAATTACTCATGAAACTAGATGAGATCATCCTAATTACAATGAATACTGAAGGTCAGTGCACTAAATTAATGCATCAGGGTATTTCAAAGAAGTCTATGACCTCCCTCTTCCTTATTATAATTTGGTCAGTGAAAATGATTCTCCCCTCTTTACCTCCAATATATTCAATAGACATAAAGCAAAGAACAATTGGGAGTACTGAAACATGTAATTAAGTACAGCTTAAAACTACTCTGCTCTAATTAATAGAGCCAATTTGCACAATATGTAATCTTTTCAGTTTCTTAGTATGGCAGAATGGTCTTCAGTAAGCAGCTCTAATCTTCTCAAGCACAGAAAAAAAGCTGTTTTCTAACTCTATTTTCCTTTTAAAAGCAGGGGCTAAATGCCAAGCAGTGTTTGGCATGTTAACTTCACTGGAGTCAAATCTGAAGTTTTGGCAAAAGGCTTGCTGCTGTTGGGCAGCCAGCCAATTATACTAGGTACAAACGTAACCAATATGCTGATATTGTGCAAGAGAGAAACTTAGAAATAAATAAGGATTGGGGAACCCTTCCGCCAAATAGAGGTGGTTTTGAAACTAACGATTAACCTTTAGTCCCATCCTTTCAATCAATCAAGAGGCTCTGCTTTAGAAAATGATCAGTGAAAAGTTACCTTTGCATTTATTGGTTGTTTTGTCCAAAATTGCCTTTGTGGAAACAATTTTTCCATATCTGAAAGAAAAAAAGGAGAAGGTCAAAGTTACATTCATGGAATCCTTTAAAAACAACAAATCTCATTGAGCACATTTTTTCATCATTTCAAAACATCTGTCTGCTTATATACAAAATAGGCTTTTCAAGTATAGAATTTGAGCTTAGTGACCTTAGAAATCATGGAAAGACATACATGAAAAGAGCAGAACCAAGAGAAGATTGTATAAGTAAAAGCAACATTATTTTAAGAATAACTTTGAACAAATAACTCATTTTAACTATTATAAGTACTCAATTAAGAATAAAGGACATGTGAAGAAAGATGCTATCTGCATTCAAAGAAAAAACTGATAAACAGAAATATTTATAGAATAATTTATACACAGATATATCTATATGTATCTAATAAGTCATTTCTAAGCAGCAAGGGGAATAAATAGAAAAGAAATTTACATGATGACCATTATATATTTAAAAAGAACAGCAAGTTACACATAATGAAATTGCAGTTCATGTGCAATCACCTTTTTTATTATACTATGTTATGTAAATGCTTTATTACATTTAAAAAAAATTAACACCCCACCACCACTAAAACACTATCTGTGCTGGCACACATAAACAATCCTTGCTGCTAGGGAGGTCTGCCTGGTATTAGTATGATAAAACTCCCAGAAACAGGAGCCATTAGGTTACTTAAGGAAAGGTAAACCTGGTAGGAAGCAATTCAAAGCTTCAGTCCTGGATCAGGCCCTGAACTTCCAGCCTGGGTCACATGGGGTACCCCAGTCTCCAAAGAAAATAAATCACAGCTAAAATGCAATGAAACATGTTGGCTTCAAATTTGAATCTCTATTCTAGTTTTGAAGGAAGGGATGTTTTCTTTACCTGTCAATCCTGAGACAAAAGCACA
This sequence comes from Myrmecobius fasciatus, assembly GCA_023553655.1. Lineage (NCBI taxonomy): Eukaryota > Metazoa > Chordata > Mammalia > Dasyuromorphia > Myrmecobiidae > Myrmecobius > Myrmecobius fasciatus. The sequence goes on from JAJPUD010009067.1 coordinate 23,252, forward strand.
ACATTTAAAGGGAATACAAGCATTTTCAAGATATTTCGTTCTAAACAGTGCTGTCAGATTATACAGCCATATCTGAAGACAGGGCTATAAAACTGCCTAAGGAACCAAACACTCTCCACATAGCCAATTATGAAAAGGTTCCCTCCAAAATAGATTTTATCTCATTACTATAGCAGTTTATGAGGACAATTATAGACCAAGGTGTAGTAGTTGTACAGATGGAGATTAAATTACCTATTTTTTTCATGTCTCAGATATAGACAAGATTAAAACACTCCTAAATAACTTAAACAAAACCTGACTTTTTCAGATACTCTCATAGCAGACTATTTAAAACAGATCTTTCACTTATACAAAACAGAAAGATGTAGTCGTAGATTCTATAATAGACTCTTAATGTAATCAGTAATTCAAATAGATCAGTAAGAAATTATTTCCCCAGTTCAATGAAAAATATTCAAATTTCTCAATGTGTCATTTAAAAAAACAAACTAGGGTTTATTTCATGATGAAATTCGAGAATGAAATTTTTTTTTTGGGGGGGGGGGTGGGGGACTGAGGCAATTAGGATTAACTTGCCCAGGGTCACAAAGCTTAAGTGTCTGAGACCACATTTGAACTCAGGTCCTCCTGACTTCAGGGCTGGTGCTCTATCCACTGCACCACCTACCTGACTCCTCAAGAATCAAATTTTAACATACAAGGTCTCCTTCAATAATGTCAAAGGATAAAGAGTCCAATCTAGACAACAAATGCTATTACTGTGTGGTCTCTACAGAATGCTAATAAAGCAAAAATCACAAAAATTAAGAGCTAGAAATCAGTTAAGTTCAATGCTTAAATTTTACAGAAGAAAAATTAGTGTTATTAAAACCATAACTTCTCACAGAGGAAATATGGATAAGGCCCTACTATCTACATTAAATTCTTTTTTTTTTTTTTTTTGCTTTTTGCTGAGGCAATTGAGGTTAAGTGACTTGCCCAGGGTCACACAGCTAGGAAGTGTCTGAGACCAGATTTGAACTCAGGTCCTCCTGACTTCAGGGCTGGTGCTCTATCCACTGCGCCCCCTAGCTGCCCCCTACATTAAATTCTTAAATAAAAATACATTTAAAGATCTACATTGACAACATAAAAAAAAAGAAAGAAGTTTGAAACAGAACTGTAGGACCTCATCCCCAGGTTACTGCCTAAGTGGTACAAAAAGTATTAGATTTTCCAACTGATAAATGGTCAAAATATATGAACAATTTCCAGATGACAAAATTAAAGCTATCTTATAGTCATATAAAAATGCTCTAAATCACTATTGATTAGACAAATGCAAATTAAAACAACTCGAGGTACCACCTCACACCCCTCAGAATGGCTATGATAATGGGAAAAGATAATGACAAATGTTGGAGGGGATGTAGGAAAACTGGGACACTGATACATTGTTGGTGAAGTTATGAAATGACCAACCATTCTGGAGACCAATCAGAACTATATTCAAAGGGCTATAAAACTGAATCTCCTTTGATCCAGCTGTGCCACTACTGGGTCTGTATCCTAAAGAAATCAGAAAAGCGGGAAAAGGATTTACATGTGCAAAAATATTTGTAGCAGCTCTTTTTGTGGTAACAAAGAATTGGAAAAGAAGTAGATGCCCATCAGTTGGGGAATGGCTGAACAAGCTGTGGTATATGAAGATAATGGAATATTATTGTTCTATAAAAAATGATGAACAAGCTGATTTTAGAAAGGCCTGTAAAGATTTACACGAATTTTTGATGCTGAGCAAAATAAGCAGAACCAGGAATATATTGTATACAGTAACAGCAAGCATGTGAGATGATCAGCTATGAAAGACATGGTTCTTCTCAGTGGTTCAGAGATCCAAAGCAATCCCAATAGACTTTGGACACAAAATGCCATCTTCATCCAGAAAAAGAATTATGGAGATTGAATGTGAATCAACACATGCTATGTTCACTTCTTTTTTCTGTTTTTTTTTTCCCCTTCTCCTTTTGTTCTAATTTTTCCCTCTCACAGGATTCATAAAGCAATGTGTATTAAAAATAAATATATTATATATTTTAAAAAGCATTAGACTTACAAAGAAGAGATTTTGACTGATATAGTTTTCAATAATTTTAATTTTTATAAATTTTAAGACATTGTATGAATGAAAAATGAACAATATTCTGCTAAGAAATGGTTGTTTTGATCTATCAACAGGTTCTTCCTTCTCCCTATTTTATTTCTGTTTACTTATAGATTATGGTCTAGATATGAAAATTAATATGACAATAAAATGAAATTAATATGACAATTAGATAGCAATTCAAGAGTCAATAGTTTATAAAGTACAATTCCTGTGGAAATTCCATGAATTCATATATACCACTGAATAAAAAATAATTATTAAAAAAAAAATCAAACCTAAAAAGGGTAGTTCACCTGAAAATTCATCACCCATACCACAAAATTTCCATCAGGTTTCCAAAACCTGTAGGTAGATTATTCAGACTGCAAATATGCATTACTTGGAAGCCAACATAACTGTACTGGTTATGTACTGGTTATACTACTCAACTGTACCCGTCCATGCTTCACTTCCAAGTCAGAATAAGGGAATAAGGAAGTAAAAACATTCTCTGACAACAAGCATTTATTAAGCATTTACTATGTGCTAGACACTTGCTGCTAACTGATTTGAATGACAAAGGCAAGGTAGGCAAACTCTTAACATTTCAATGACCAGGTCTTAGTCTATCTCAGGTTTTTCCAAAGTACTAGTCCACAAGATCAGACTATTTAGGGTGGATAGGGATCTCAGAACACATCAGCTTTAATTCCTATAGAAAGCGGAATCTTTATGACCATTCTGAAAAGTGATCATTTGGCCTTGATTGAAGACTTCTTGAAAACAAGTTTGTATTGTACTTAGCCCAAACTGAAACCATGTTTTATGGGGCAGCTCAATGGCCAATTTAGATGCCAAGAAATACTGAATGATAATTATTCAATGATCATAAGTATTACATAAACTTAATACAAATTTAACTAAAATTTGGTCCTTTTTATAATCAAGTCCATTGTCCCAATTTTTATCCGATTTGTAGAATGGAATGCTAGTTAAACCAGTTTGATTCAGATGTTGAGACTAAAAAGCAAGAAATGTGAATGAAGGGTGTTATTTACTATGCTTAACCATGAAGGAAAAGCTCTTGTTACCCTTAAATTTTCTTTAATATTTACTTTTTTTATTCACATAATAAACACTTAAGATCTTTTCCTTAAAGGCAACATTAGCAGGTTTCATACACACACACACACACACACACACACACACACACACACATATATTCATATATACATGTATGTATAATCTTTGGTTCCATTAAGATTTTTTAGAACTGTCTCTAAAAATAATTGTGGCTTTAGAGGCAATATGAAGGATCTTGTTTTACTCTTTGGCAAAGGTTGAAGTAGAGAGGATTATGGTATATGGATGGAGAAATGAATCTTTTTCATTTACAGGGAAAATGCTTTACCCCAAAACAGGAGTAATGAGGAAATAACTATAATTAAACTGTCTATGGTTCCATATTTTCCTTTTCTCCATACTCTTCAATGTGTTCCATTTTGTGCCATTTTACAAGTGTGTGTCCATGTATATCAGTTGTGTGAAAGTTTATATTCAAAGTCAACATTAACTATCACTGCAAACTGCAAACATCTAAATTCTGTAAACACCATTCTACCATTCAATTCTCTCAGAATACCAACTAAAGTAATTTCTAGAGAATTTTCTCCATGTTTCTTTGAATATAAGGATTAGACAGTTCTCTTAGGAAATAAGTTCTTTTAGTAATTTTCCTCTAACCTATCTAGTCATCGTTAACAGAACTTCTGGAAAACAAGTAAAACTCTAAGTGCCCTTGGAGATTCCTTACAGAATGACAGTTACAGTAACAGTATCTAATGTCTTTAGTTATAGCAGATGACTTTCAAGATATAAGCCAAATATTACACACACACACACACACACACACACACACCTAATCAAGTCAAGTAGTCCACTGGTCTTTCCTCTGTTCTGATTCTTCCTAGCTACTTTTTGTGAAATTCCCTCTTTTCTTTGCTTCCATGACTTTATCAGTAAAGGTTCATGGTTCCTAATCCTTCCTCTACAAGCAGAATGGACACTTCTCTTCCCAGAATCTCCATTTAAGGAGGGAACCCAGGTCTTTTCCCAATGGGCTCCACTCCCTGGGAGTTCTCCATCAAATCTCCCTTCCCCTGTTCCTTTGTTGTTGTTTTATTTTTTGTTGTTGTTGTCTTTTGCATGTTATTTCCTTCCATTCAATCATATGTTCCTTGAGGGCAAGGACAGATTTTGCTTTCTTTGTATCTCCATTTCTTAGCATAGTGCCTAAAATATAATAGGCAACAGACAAATGTTATTGACCAGTGGACTTTTCCTACTTTCTGATTTGGTCCTTTGAGGTCTTCTAGCCTCCTCTTCCAACACCTCAAGGATCTGTCTTGCCATCTCTGATCTCTTTCTCTCAAAGGGAACTCATAATTTTAACTCTCATTCATTCTATGCTGGTGAATCCCATATCTTTATCTGAAGCTCTATCCTCACATCCAGGCTCTACTCTCCTATTTCCAATGGCTCCCTTCTATATTTTTAACTAGCTATTTCAAGTCAGCTCAAGCTTAACATGTGCCAAAATAAATCCATTTTCTTCTTCCAAACCAGTTAATCTCAGTTTCTACCTTTAAATCAAAACACTATCATTTTTTTTTCAGACTTCCAAGTCTAAAACTTCAGTGATTTTTGATTTATTCCTTTCCTGTAGTCACAAATTCGATTGAATTGTCCTTTAAAACATTTTCCATGTCTATTCCCATCAACATTCTAATATGTAATATATAGATTACTTCAATAGTTCTATATCCTGTTCTCAAATTTAAGTCAATCTGATCTGCAAGTCATTGCCAAAATAATATTTTACTTAAGCTACTAACATGGATAAACAAACAAACAGCACTTGAATGGATCAACTTTTCCTACTGCACCAAGGTGGACACTTCCCTGGCCTACAAGACCCTTCATAACCTACTTTTACCTTAACAATTATTCAATATTATTACCCATTGTTACACACATCTTCTGCTCTAGTTTTTCCCACTGTTACACAAATATATCATCTTTACTAAAATTGTCCTCTTCTTCTGAAAAAACTTTCCCTTTCTTCTCCTCATATTATTTGCTATGCATTTTGAAGGTAGATCTTAAATCCTACTTTCCCTCTTTCCTGACTGTTCTAAACCTTTATTTACAAGATTAGGAGCAAGGGCTAAATTTGTAATCAAAGGATCTGGGTTCAAAACCAGTCTGTGACTTGGCAAATAAATCATGTGACTTGGGCAAATGACCACCTCTTTGAGTCTTAGATTCCTCAGGAAATGAATGGATTGGACTAGACCTCTTTGGTCCCTTTTAGTTCCAAATAAATGGTCTCCTGAATTAAGCTTATATCCTTGTCCCACAAAGAACATTAAAGCTAACACTGACTTAGAAAGGTATTTCTACAAAGGCTATTTTTATTTTCCATTTCCATTTAAAGTAGTATGATATAATAGAAAGAATACTATCTCTTCAGTTAAAAGATCTGGATTCTAATCTTGCCTCTAACACCACTTATATGACCAAGCAAATCACTTTATCTATATGGACTTCAATTTCCTCACCAATAAGAGGCCAGGGTTGGACTAGATGGCCTTTGCCATCCCTTCCTGAAGACATTCTTGAATTTGAATCCTTATTGATTAATGGTTTGGGCAGGACTAAGGAAAAAGAAATATATTTCATCTCCTTTCTTTTCTTTAACAATTCCTGGGAGGCAGAATGACATAGAAGAAAAGTCAAAAGACTTGATAGTTCAGCTGCCTATATTGGTTGTGTGACCTTAGGCATATCACTTAACAGATTTGAGCCTGGGTTTTTAGCTTTAAAAATAAGGGTAATAAATGTGTCCTGTCAACTTTATAGAGGGTAATAGCATAATAGTAGCAGTTTTAAATTCAAATAAGATATTATAAATATCAACATTCTGAAAAATCCCAATTATATAAATACAAATGGTTATGTTAATAATAATTTTCTACTATTTTTTAATCCAATTTTTTCTTTTGGTTGTTGTTAAAAGGAAATAGGTATGGTGACTTTCATATAGTTATATAAATTTCAGCTTCTAGTAAGATAAGATATGGATTGTTTTGTCTTAGGAAGAAGGTACTCTTAGATGAGAAGTTTAAAAAGTTTGCTTCTGAGGAAAAATCTAAACTCAGGTCTGCCTGGCACCAAACCTTGAACTTTAACCACTAAGCTACTAATGTTTCCTTTAAACATTCAAATGGAGTGGTGAGGGCAAAGCAATTTAAAGTCTTCTACTTGGAATTTCAATGAATTTATGTCCCAAGTACAAGAAAATAATAGTGTATATAAATATATATAAAGAGGTGAATGCATAAGGAAGGGAAAAATAATGGAGAAAACATGGGTTATGGCGGGAGAAGATGGGAAGGGAGGAAGGAAAAAGGTAAGGTAAGGAAACAGAAATTCTGAGATTCACTTGCTTTAATTTTATGATTATTATATATAATAATATAATATAATACAATATATTATATACAAATGTCTATGATCAAATTGAGAGCCAAGGGCTTCTAAAAGAGACAAAGATACCATTCTTCAGTCCTTGAATAGAGTTTTAAACAGTCAATTTCTAGGCCCATTCCATTTCCTCCTTTGATTTCTGGTGAGTGAAGAATAGTCTTGTGTTATTTAAGTTTCTTTGTATTGATATTTGAAAGTTATTTCCTGACTGCTTGTAGAATTCATTATCATTTGAATTGTCAAATTTAGCTAGTATGTCTTGGAGTTTTCAGCAAAGACTGTTTTAGCAAAAAGATCTTAGACAGTCAAAGGGCTATCTGTTAATTCTGGTTTGCCAGTCTTTGGGAGGGTTTTCCTCACCTTTTTTTGTAATACCCCAAAATATGAGGACAAAATAGTATACTAGAAAGAGCACTGGATTTGGAGTCAAAGGATTGAACTTAAATCCTTTTCATTTATTACCTATTTGACCTCAGTTTTTTCATTTTTAAAATGTAAAACCCAATATTCTTTCCTATTCCTTTGCCTCTCCCCAAATTATTTCAGTACCAGTTTCAAAATAAATTAAATCTTTAGCACTGTTTTAGACTTTAACTATTACAATTATAATGTGTGTAATCCTAGGCAAAGCATTTACCCTCTCTGAGTCTCAGTTTCCTAATCTGTATAATGAGTATAATGATCATGGGGTTTCTATGAAGATCAAATGAAATAAGGTAGATAAAGTGCATCTTAACTCTTTTTTTTTAAGCATGAGAAAATAGTTTATTAAGCTGCATAAGAATAATCACAGGTTAGAAAGGCAAACTGAATTTTTTCCACCCTTATATATAACTTTAGGTAGGACCTAAGGATGAGTATTAAGGTGAAAAATTCTACAAACTTAGCATCTTAACTCTTAAAAGCTAAATCATTACATTTTAATAAAAGCTGCATGTCCCACGTATTTTGACAGAAACAAAGTAATAAAATACATGGTCTTTGCTTTCATGGGGATAATCTGAACCTTCATTTCCTCATTTGTACTATCTGTACTAGTAATTATAGTACCTAATTTAACAAATTCCTGTGAAGTTTAAATAACAAAACGTGTCAAAACTTAAAAGTATTATATAAATTCTGGTTGTTATTATAGGAAGAAAGTCAGAAGAATAGCATGTAACAAAGGTATGAGGCACAAAAGCAATTTGTGTAGCAGAAAGCTGTTTTACTAGAGTAGAAAATCCACATGGGGAGGGTACACTAAGAGAGAGCTAGAAATGCAGGTTAAGATGAGTTTATGAAGGGTTTGAATGCCAAGTGAAGAAGGTAGACTTTTATGGTGGTTATCATTGGAGGTTATTTCAATAAGGGAATAGCTTGATTAAATCAATCTTTTGTGAAAATTAATCAGGTGGTCTCTTGCAATCGAGTAGAAAGAGTAGCCAAATTTTATTTTCCTATGTTTGCTTTAATCAAGCACTAGCAATAAGATTCCTGAAATTTAAATCAAGTGATGAAAGGAGCTTGGGAATGATAGAGAGGTTGTCAAGGGCAGAAGGGATTTAAGAATCCTTTAAAGGTAAAGTAAGTACCTCTTATAACTAACTCTGTATGCTTAATTCTATGTCAGAGAATAAAATACTACTTTTATTTTTCTCTGTTTTGTATGATGAGAGGTACAGGGAGGGGTGATGGGGGGCAGAGAGAAGAAGTAAAGAAGGACCAACACAATCCTGTTTTCTGCAATGCTAACAAAAGGCTTTTCCATCTCTGTTATAAGAACAACAGTCTACATATTTGAGATGACCTACTACAAGCTATGACATCTGCTAAATCGTCTAGCACTTTAATAGCTTTAGTTGCCTTACAATCTGCAGACTAATTAAAATAAATTATGCAGTTTAGAAGTAAAAATCTTCAGTAATTGGGAAATGGTTTATTTTTCAAATATTAACCACAATGTATCACAAGGCAAGTGTTTTTTTAAAAAAAACACATATATCAACATCCCTAATTTCTTCTAATGTTGGAAATTTCAAGATAAGCACTTTGTCAGGATAAAATTGGCAGTTCTACTACAAATTTAAGAATAAATAACCTTTTGTTACTATACTTAGAAGCTTCCCTGCTAATTCTAAAAATGTATCTTTTGAAGAGAAGGAGAGGAGGGGGAAATAGAGGGAGGGAGAGGAAAAGGGGGGGGAAGAGAAAAGAGAGAAAGAAATTGGCAGCTATATTACAAACACTGGCTGATAATAAGACAGTGCTTGCTCTCTGCCCATTTATTTCATGTATTACTCTGAACTAAATAATTCATATCAGAATGAACATCAAAAGCTACCTCAATTAAAAATGGCAAATATGCATTTTATGCTATTTCATGCTCCATATGAGAAACTCACAACTCCCTCTCCTTCCCTCTGTCCCTCTTTTAAAGGCATATAGAAAGCTTTGATTTATTGGACAGACTTGATTTTGTATTTTAGCACCACCAGCTTATTGCAAATGGCAATCAACTGAAAGTAGTTTTACATCATTCTATAGCCTCAGAGAGAGTAGGACATTGAGGGTCATTTACATTATCTTATGGCAATATATTTTCTACAAGTCACTACAGAGAAGCACTTAGCTATACTCTTACAGATGGCCCTGCCCAACCTAATGCTTTTAGTATTAATATATCAGAGAGAAAGAATATACAGTGAACATGTTTACCAGTAAAATGTACACCATCCAGTATGAAATTAACCCCCAGACAAATCATGTATAGATCTTAGACAATGACAGTTTTATTAAGAAGATATATGAATATCCTGGTCTTTTTTGAAATTATCTTGTTTAATAGCTGTCTCACCTTACCCCCTTGCCTCTTCTTACACTCATGTTTACTTAATATCATTAAAGCATTTCCTTTCACTTAGAAGAATTGAATTTTAAAAAGCTTCTTCAACCAATTAATCGAAGCATGGGACTAAGTTGTAAATAATTTTTAGTTAAATGCAGACTATATAATTTTTGCTACTTCTTGTCCAGCATCAAGTGAATGTGAATCGATAATTTTAATGCTCCTTTTTAATCACATTTTGGGTAGGGGAAAAATTTATTCAGTGGAATTAGTTTTTTGTCTTAGGAAAACAAATGACCTCACCTCATTGTTTTCTCAAATCAAATTTACCAGAAAACAAAAGTAAACCTAGCAAACCTCAGATTTAAGCAAGAAACTAAACAATAACAGCAATCTGACATTTTAAAAAATGTGGAAATTTAACGAAGCAATTTATTAAGCTCTAAAACTAAAGCCATAAATGCCCACCTCATTTGAAACAAGTACCTCCTCATGATAGTAAAGTAAAAAGAAAACAAAACTGAAATGTTATCTGAAGCTATAAAAACTAAGATATGTTTTTATGTAAAAACTAAGCTATATATATATATGGAAATAAAAATTACTGTGTATGGTTACTTATATTGATTCACAAACGTGGCTCATCATAGTCACAAAAGCATTACTAGCCATAAATTCTAACTTTGCTATAACCTTCAAGATGAAATTCAAGGAATCGATTTATAAGAGAAACTGCATTCATTTGCTCACTCCAGCCATATGCAAGTTTAGGATGTGATAGCAATTTTCACATCAAGGAATGGCTTTTTACAATAAAATTCTAACCAACATTTCTAAACCTAAGTACTTATTCAAAAGCTATGACCACAACTCTAACTTTATTTTTTTTCTTTTTTTCTTTTTTTTTATTAAAGCTTTTTATTTGTATAACATATATATGTGTAGTTCCCCAACACTGATCTTTACAAAGCTTTCCATTACAAATTTTACCCCCAGTCCCCTCCCCTCCCCTAAATGGCAGGAAGTCCACTACATGTTAATAATGTTGAAATGCTTGAGAAGTTATGCAAGAAAAATCCTATCTACAAGAAAAAAAAAAAAGAATCAGAGAAAGGCAACACAATGCAAGCAAATGTCAATAGAGATCATGAAAATGTGACGTTGTGGTCCATATTTCATTTCCCTCTCTCTGGGTGTATATGGTTTTCTTCAGTGAACAATTGGAACTGGTTTGAGACAATTCTTTGTTGCAGAGAGCCTTGTCCATCAGAATTGATCATCATGTAATACTGCTGTTGCTGTGTATGATGATCTCCTGGTTCTGCTCGTTTCACTCAGCATCAGTTCATGCAAGTCCCTCCAGGCCTCTTTGAAATCATCCTGCTGGTCGTTTCTTACAGAGCAATAATATTCCATAACATTCATATACCATAATTTATTCAGCCACTCTCCAATTGATGGGCATCCCTTCAGTTTCCAGTTTCTAGCCACTACAAAAAGGGCTGCCACAAACATTCTCGCACATGTGGGTCTCTTTCCCTCCTCTAAGATCTCTTTGGGATATAGGCCCAGTAGAAACACTGCTGGGTCAAAGGGTATGCACAGTTTGACAACTTTTTGAGCATAGCTCCAAATTGCTCTCCAGAATGGTTGGATCCGTTCACAGGTCCACCAACAATGTATTAGTGTTCCAGTTTTCCCACATCCCCTCCAACATTCATCGTTATCTTTTCCTGTCATTTTAGCCAATCTGACAGGTAGTGGTACCTCAGAGTTGTCTTAATTTGCATTTCTCTGATCAATAGTGATTTGGAGCAACTTTTCATATGACTAGAGATGGTTTTAATTTCATCATCTGAAAATTGTCTGTTCATATCCCTTGACCACTTATCTATTGAAGAGTGGCTTGAATTCTTATATATATATGAGACAATTCTCTATATATTTTAGAAATGAGGCCTTTATCAGAACCATTAAATGTAAAGATGATTTCCCAATTTGATGCTTCCCTCCTAATCTTGTCTGCATTTGTTTTGTTTGTACAGAAACTTTTTAACTTAATATAATCAAAATTATCTATCTGGTGTTCAATTTGGAGTTCCAGGTCTTCTTTGGACATAAATTTATTCCATCTCCACAGGTCTGAGAGATAAACTATATTACGTTCCTTTAACTTGCTTACAAAGTCCCTCTTTATATCTAGATCCTGAACCCATTTAGATCTTATCTTGGTATGTGGTGTTAGGTATGGGTCAAGCCCTAATTTCTTCCACACTGGTTTCCAATTTTCCCAGCAGTTTTTGCCGAATACTGAGTATTTATCCCAAAAGCTGGGGTCTTTGGGTTTATCGAATACTAGATTGTTAAGGTTATTGCCTAGATTGTCCTGATATCCTATCCTGTGCCACTGATCGACTGCTCTATTTCTTAGCCAGTACCACAGCTCTAACTTTAAACAAGGACCAATGGAAAAGGGTAAATTAAGCCTCAAATGAGAGTTGATGGTTTAACCTCATAAAGTTCTGTTTATACAGTATAAATAAATGCAAAAAACTATTCTAAGAGTATCAGAAGGCTGAATAAAAAGACATACACTAGAGGCAGCAATGGATAGAGCACCAGCCCTGAAGTCAGGAGGACCTGAGTTCAAATTTGGCCTCAGTCATTTAATACTTCCTGGCTGTGTGACCCTGGGCAAATCACTTAACCTCAATTGCCTCAGCCCCTCCCCCCCAAAAAAAAGACACACTAGACTAAAAATTGGGAGAATGTAACTTAAAAAAGTGCAAGGCTTTTCCCATATAAAATATTAAAATAATTTCTAATAATTCTAATTCCCAGTCTCACACATTTACCATTTATTTTTAATTCCAAGTAATACACAGGCACAATAATTAGCATCCTGAAAACTATACAATTGTATGAACACACAATCTACATGGACCCACAAAATTCAGTATGCAGAGAGAACTAGTAATGTCTCACCACTACCCTGGGGCAGCTAAGACAAGTTTAACCAGTCATTATGGAAAACTTTAGATGTCACAATGTCACCCAGGCATTTCCTCTCATCCTGACACTAGGACTATTTGATTGCTTCAGTAAATTCAAACCACTCCTCTAGGTTACTAAATCAGCCTTGCATATTGCTAAGTACTATACTAAGACAAGTAATACATCTAGGTTTAGGAAGGATAGACTATGCACATTAACAAAACAACTATTGGTCAGACAGTGGAAAATCATGTAGTAGAAAGATCAACAATCTGAACTTATTAAGTTACCTTTTCTTTTAAATTAGACTTATGATTTCAATTGTGTAACAAGGCCTCAGTCAGAAAGTCTATTCACCAGTGTAGATGGGGACCTGATTTGCAACTTAAAATCACACAAAGTTATCTGGAAATATTAATAGTCTGGCTCAGGGGCAGCTATTATGTATCAGACTATAGGACTTCAACCTAAGCCTTTCCTAACTCACTCCAGAGCCAAGCTTCTATCCATTATGCCACAATGCCTCTCAGTGAAGTGATTGAATGTTCCCAGAAGATACTGTATATTGCACAGTGAAGAAGTGATTATTATTATCTTGCATATTTTTGGTAATCATTCTGTTAAATTAACAAAATCTCAGCCTAAAGGTCTGTAACATTATCCTTACTTTCCTGGAACCTCAAAACTTGCATGGCATGCTTAATTCTTCAAAGAATTTTAGTATTAATAGTATTTTGTTACTTAAACTCTTTTAAACTTTCGGAAAAGGTGCTAAATGCTCTAAATTACTACTGGTTAGAAAAATGCAAATTAAGACAACTCTGAGGTACCACCTCACACCTATCATATTGGCTAAGGTGACAAGAAAAGATAATGATAAATGTTAAAGAGGATGTGGGAAAACTGGGACACTAATGCATTGTTGATGGAATTGTGAAATGATCCAACTATTCTGCAAAGCAATTTTGAACTATGCCCAAAAGACTTTAAAACTGTGCAAACCCTTTGATCTAGCAGTATCACTACTGGTTCTGTATTCCAAAGAGATCAAAAAAAGGGAAAAAGACCCACCCATGCAAAAATGTTTTTAGCAGCCCTTTTTGCAGTGGCAAAGAACTGGAAACTGAATGAATGTTCATCAGTGGGGGGATGACTGAATTAAGTCATAGCATTTGAATGTAATGGAACATTATTATTCTATAAAAAAATGATGAGCAGGCTGATTTCAGAAAAGCCTGGAAAAGACTTATATGAACTGCTGCTAAGTGAAGTGAATAGAACCCACCAAGAGAACAAACATTGTACACAGTAAGATTATGTGATGATCAACTAAGACAGCACTTCTCAGCAACATAATTCCAACAGACTTGGGATGGAAAATGTCATCCGCATCCAGAGAGAGGGAGAGAACTATGAAGACTTGAATATAAATCAAAACATAGTTTTTTGGGTTGTTTTTTTTTTTTGCTTGCTTTTTCTTTCTCTTAAGTTTTTTCCCTTTTGATCTGATTTTTCTTGAACAGCATGACAAATATAAAGGATGTACACATATAACCTATATAGATTGTTTGCTGTTTTGGGAAGAGTTCAGGAAGTAAGGGAGGGAGGGAGAAAAAAATCGGAACACATAACCTTACAAAAATGAATGTTGAAAAAATATATTTACATGAATTTGGAAAAATAAAATGTTTTTTGGGGGGGAGAGTAAAGGTGTTGAATAGAGGGAATGGCATCACACATTACTTCCTCTAAGGCAGACAAGGGAGTCTAGTAGACCTCTGCAGTGACCATTCCAATTGCTAACTTAATATAACAAGGTAAAATTATATAGCATCATGGGCTTTATGCACTGAATCTAGACAGGATCAACTTTAGTTTAACTCTTTATATGCTTATTTTAATGATAAATGTCCTTAAAAGTTTAAGGGTATAAGGCTAGCTTTACAAAGGCAAATATAGGGAAAACACAAAATACAAAGAGCTACTACCTCAATTCCAAGACAGCTACTTCTCTTAGGAATGATGCCTACAGTTTGGCTAAATCAAATGGTGGTACCTGTTTATAGAGTATCTTGGGTCTTCATGGATGGATTTGAATCCTCTGATTTGAACTCTGAAAGAGCTATTACTATTGCCCATTTAACAGAAAAGGAAAACTAAGGCTGAGAGATTCACTTAAGTGTCTGAAGGAGAATTTGAATTCAACTCACAACTCTATAATTTGCAACACCTAACTACCTTAATAGGTACCTTACTACCTTAACTAATCTCCCTAATTTTTTATTAACAAAATAATACACATATATCAATATTTGTCTGTTTTCTAAAGGAAATACTGTAACCCAATTAGACCAAGATTAACAGAAATACAAAGAACAAATTAAGGTACAAATTAAGAATCCTTATCATTACAAAAATATTACAAGTTCTGTTTATTTAAACATTTATTTTTCTTTCTACTGGAAGCAATGCTATTATTACCTTTAAGCTGCTGGAGGACTTTCCCCCCATCTGTACTTATTTTTGGCTATTTCCTAGGAAATATGTCCATTACTTAGCACCTTCTGTAACCCTTTAAATATACTGTTCCAAATCCCTGCATTTTGTCTTTCTCCTGGTAGTTCTGAATCCCCATCTAGAAATGGGAGTATACCATATTTCTTTGTTTGCAAATCACTTAAAAATTTTTAATTGATTCTTTGTTTTCATATGCTCTTTATTTCTAACTATATCCATCTCCTTTCCTTAATCCAGAGAACAAATCTGTGTAACAAAGGAAAAGAAAAAATATTTCAACAAAATTATCCATTCCAAACGACTGATAATATTTGCAATGTTCTTTATCCATGTTACTCTGAAAAAAGAAAACTGCATTTTTTTTCATCACTTCTTCAGGGGTATCATTGATTATAAATAAGTATCATTGATTATAAATAAGTAACACCTGGTTTTCTTATGTTTATAATGTCCATAACCATTACTAAACTTGTTTATATACTTTTCCCCTTTTTCCTTATTAACTTGTAATCATTTTATGAACACTGATGCTTCTCTGTAACTTCATATATCTTATTTTTATGGCACCATAAGACTTAATTTATTTAGCTATTTCCAATCAATAGTTATCAACTTGATTTCCAGTTCTCAAAAAAATCATCTCTGAATTACTTCAATACTCTGTTCATGTGACCATATTCAAAAACCTTGACTTTTCAGAACTCTTAGTACTCCTTTCCCCAATTTACCATGTTGCTTTGTATACATTTTGAATATATATTGTCTATTGTCTCCCTCATTGTAAGTTCTTTAAGGACAGACAGGGTTTGATTCACTTTTTTTTTTTCCTGCAGTCATCGAGGTTCTAAGTGAATTACCAGTTCTTTAATAAGTATTTTTAAGCAAATACTGTGTGTGCCAGGCAACATACTAAACTCTGGTGATAAAAACAAAAGTGAATCAACTAAAAGACAGGGTACTGGCCCTGAGGTCAAGAGGACCTGAATTCAAATCCAACCTCACACTTAATACTCACTAGCTCCGAGACCCTGACCAAGTCATTACCACACAGTTTAGTATGCTGCTTGACGCAATAATCACTTAAAAATACTTATTGATGAACTGCTAATTCACTTACACTCCCTGCTGGTTAGTGAATAATCCTTCCTTTTTAAAAAATGGCTTTATATGGGGCAGCTAGGTGGCGCAGTGGTTAGAGCACCAGCCCTGAAGTCAGGAGGACCTGAGTTCAAATCTGGTCTCAGACACTCCCTAGCTGTGTGACCCTGGGCAAGTCACTTAACCCCAATTGCCTCAGCAAAAAAAGAAAAAAAAAAAAAAAAAAGGCTTTATAAAATTAATCAATAAGCACATATTAAGCTTTTACTACATGCCAGGAACTTAAGAGCGAGATTCCTCTTCTTCTTGCCTTCTAAAAGTTACCAACCAAAACAAAACACATTTCAGGCAAGTTTATACTTGTTTCTTCATATTCAGCAAATCCTTTAAGGTTTGAGGACTAAAGGAGTCTCAAGAGACCAACAGGAGTCTCTTTCAGTATCTTGTTGATTCTATTAATTTAACAAGGGAAAGTTTAAGGAAAAATCACTTTGGCAACCTAAAGCATTTATAATAAAGTTAGCATGCAGAATCTGTGACAATTGTCTCTGCTCTTTGTAAGTGCAGCCACCTGTGGACCCCCAATCTTAAATGTTGACAAAGTATCCTAAATAAAGTTAGTATGTGGTCGGTAAAAGAGAATAAGAGTTGCCAAGTAAGAAATTCACTTTTGAATCATTGTCAATTTCTATTTGAGACCTTAAAAAATGTAATATTTATAAATAATATTCTCCCAATTAGTAAAAGAGCTGTCTTCCTGATTTAGTGAGAAAAAGCCAGAAAGAAATCATAGGGAATCAAGGGTATGGATTAAATAATATGGTATTGAGTCAACACAATCACCTGGCTGACCATCCCTTCTAAAGCATGCCCTTTAAATCAACTCCATTTTCATTCTAATGAATGTCAGGCATTAATGCGATTAGAAAAGGACAGATTAAAAAAAAAATCATTGTCTGCCTCAGTTTCCTCATATATGAAATAAGGGCAATAATAGCACCTACCTAAGAATGTCATGAGAATAAAATAATATTTATAAAAACCTTTGCAAATCTCAAAGCACTATATAAATGCTAGCTATTAGGAAAAGGATTGTAAATAAATTGTTCTAAATTCTCATTTGATTGATCATAGCTTAACCAAGCTATTTCTTAGTTGTTCAGGAAGGATTGGGGTCTAAACAACAGCCCATTGTCATTTAACTCATCAACCAACATTCAGATTGGGAGAAATCTTGGAAGCAAGAAATTCTAGTAGTACCTATGCATTTCCACCAGACACTTTGTTTATACTCTATTCATGATTCAGCAATTATAATCAATGATCTCCCTATCTTACCTACAAGATTAAGAATAAAAACACGATTTGTAAACAATTATTTTATATTTGAAAAAAAATTTCCTCCTTATTCACCTTATTCTTCTTTGTCATCCAAATTGTCAAAAAGCAGAATTCTCCTGCTAATGATGAAAAACATTGTTTATTCCTAGAGAAAGCTCCAGAAAGCATGGTGTAGTGGGGAAAAAAGCATAGGATATGGAAGCACATGATAGGAACACCTGGATTATTTAGATTTGCTACTCTATTAACTATAAACTAATTATTAGCAAGTCATGATTTCTCTGAATCTGTTTTCTTATTTCTAAAATGCAGATAATATTTCATATTTTATTATATAGAGAACACTTCAAAAATTGAAAGTTAACAAAACGAGAAGTCATTCTAATTACTAATTTATCTGTGCTTTTGCTCTCATTCTTATTCCCAGGACTATTAAGTAAATTTGAATTATTCATCTAGATCAGTGATCTTCAGTGATCTCAAATCTTCTTCTGATTATATGTCCTTTATGGCAAAAATTTTTTGATCATCCCTGCAAGATATGTGTAACTACATACATACATACACACAACACACAAGTATATGGAAACTATGTACATGTGATGAACGTACCAATAATCTACTATATTTGTACATCATAAAGTATTTAAATAGGATTTTTTTGTGTAAAGAGTATTTCATTTTTTCCTAATTACATATAAAGATGGTTTTCAACATTCACTTTATACAAGATTCTAAATTTCAACTTTTTCCTCCCTCCCTTTCTTCTGTCTCCCCTTCCCAAAACAGTAAGCAATCCAATATGGATTATACACGTGCAATTATGTTAAATATATTTCTACATCAATAACATCTGTTCCTCCTGAACAGAAAAAGAAAGCCACAAAAACAAACACCCCCCCCTCCAAGTGAAAATAGTGTGCTTTGATCTCCATTCAGACTCCATAGTTCTCTTTCTGGATGTGGATAGCATTATATATATATAAATATAAATATAAATATATATATATATATATATAAAATTGCTGAGGCAATTGGGGTTAAGTGACTTGCCCAGGGTCACACAGCTAGGGAATGTTAAGTGTCTGAGACCAGAGTTGAACTCAGGTCTTCCTGACTTCAGGGCTGGTGCTCTATCCACTGCACCACCTAGCGGCCCCCATTTTCTATATATTTTTTGGAATTTTTGGAATTGTCTTAGATCATTGTTCTACTAAGAAGAATTGTCAGTCACAGTTAATTACCACACAATGTTGCTGTTCCTGTATATGATGTACTTCTGGTTCTGATCACCTCATTTAGCATGAGTTCATCTAAGTCTGTCCAGATTTTTTAAAATCATACTGCTCATCATTTCTTATAGTATTCCATTACATCCATATATCACAATTTGTTCAGCTACTCCCCAACTGATGAGTGCCCTGCAATTCACGCATTATGTCTAAATCATGTATTTTGACCTTATTTTGGTATATGTTTAAATGATCCCATATTTAACATTTTGATGAGATCAATGTGATAGAATATGCTTTATTACTTCTGAAAATTTTACTTTATAATACTCTGATAAAGAAATTCAAAGATCAGGTTTCTTAGTTAAAAATTTTCAACAACTGTCTTTAATTTTTGTCATAATTGGAAAAATACCTTTCAAAAGCTAAGTAGATTTAGTTGGAAGAAGTGCATCATTGGTTGAGCTTATTAAAACTATGATACTGATTTTTTCAATCTCATCCAACAATTATGTTAAAGTTTTTGTTGAGGTCCTCCAATAAATTTTCATGCTCTCTGAGGGTAATAGGTTATTCTTACAAACTAAGAGGAAGATGTTACACTTCTTAATTTTTACCCAAATCTGATCTGGAATCTGATGAACCTCTTCATTTGGAAGATTTTTAAATGGGTCAGAAAAATCTGTTTTCAAACTTGATTCTAAACACATATAAGGTTATTGTTTTATTATTATTATAAATGGATGATATTTTCAGCAACAAAACCACCAAAAAATGTAAATATTTTCATTTGTTTTCAAAATGCTCTCTCCATAGTGTGGAAATACATCCCTCACTCATTGTTTACATACATTATCTTTAAAATATGTATCTATATCTATATATCTATGAGGTAGCATGCTATTGACAGCCACTTCTCATTACAAAACAGATCATCAAATTTTGAACATACATACATATTAATGATATATCTACTAAAAATATGTAAATCTTTTTTTTTCCCAAGTTAGACGACTCTTAAGAATTTTGCCTTGAAATAACTAGCAAACCTCCTGGTTACTACCAATTTCTATATAAAAATTGTCCTAGTAACATGTTTTGTTTAAGAATAAAATTAACCATATTGATACCATTCTGTAGTACTTTTGAGAATTTCTACTTCCAACTTTTCTTGCTGCAATGGTTTGACTACAAATGATTCAGGGAATGAATTTCACATGTGAACTTTGTAACCTTATCCCCAAAATCCTTTACAAGACGACAACGACAACACAACAACATAAAGCAAGGAATTCATAGTGGCTAAACTCAAAATTCAAGCACAACCCCCCTTTCCATAAAACACTACTTTTATTAAAGAAATCATTTACTGTTGAGAAATATATCTGATCCAGTTCATCTTTCATTGGTGGCTTACAAAGAAGTAATTCTTCATTTCATCAAAGAAACAGAATCAAGCAAATATCATAAGCCAAAACATGTCAAAAATATCTGAACTTTCATCCAAATGAATAGCAAAGCTGCCACATTGCCTAATTTATTTTCATACACCCCCCCCATCCTGATCAATGCTTTTTTATGTAAATTCCAACAAATTGCTAGTAAAGGAACATATTTTTGTTTATTACCACATTGTTTTCCAGGTACTATCCGAGTCACTTTTGTTTGTTTTTTCCTGTGGTAAGAAGAATAAATATTTATCCAATATGTGTGTGTGTGTGTGTGTGTGTGTGTGTGTGTGTGTGTGTGTGTGTGTATTGGTCTTTCATTATCAAGTGAAATAATATTAGAAGTTTCAAAAGAGGATTCAAACATTTGTCATTAAACTTGGTGAAATTTTGTATAGTACTAAGTTTTTATAAAGTACAATTTTTTTTTTTTTTTTTTTGGCTGAGGCAGTTAGGATTAAGTGACTCACTCAAGGTCATACAGGTAGGGAGTGTTAAGTGTCTGAGGCTAAATTTGAACTCAGGTCCTTCTGACTTCAGGGCTGGTGCTCTATCCTACGCCACCTAGCTGTCCCTAAAGTACACAATTTTAAATAAAATCACTGAAACAATATGGAGATCTATCTTCATGTTTCATAGGCAATTTTAAAAATAGTGACAGCTTTATACCATTATTTGCTATCATCCTCAGGCAAAACATACATTAGAGGTGAGGGTTAGTATTAACTAGAGCATATTTAAACATATTTGAAATAATCTTGTTAATGCCCATCTTTTTTGGCCATCTTCCTGCTGAATATGTATGATCATCATTTTTATCTCATACTAAAGTTGATAGAGAACTTGTCCTAAAAGGAAATGTGTCCCTGCTGCCATTTTCTTTCCTTGCTTGTGCTTGGTTTATTTTATCATTTTAGTTTGTAATTTTACTTCACAAATGTTTTAAGCCATTTTATAAGGGTTAATTCATTCAAAATTAGATAATGTGATCTGTAAAGGATATTTTAAAAATGAAAAGTCTAATGCTTTCTTCATATATTATACTAGGTTTATAAGATAAATCTATCACATTATCTATAATAAGATATTATTATAGATATACATCTATATATCTCATATAGATTATTATAAGATAAACCCCCTATTTTGGAGACCACTGGCCAATGGTCAAACTTTGAAGATAGTTAAATGCCCCAACTAGACCATTCATATGTGGAGGCAAGATGGATTTATGTATATTTACAAAGCAATTACTAAGTTGTCAGTCAATTTACAGGGTTCATGATTCAGTCCAAGTAAAAGTATACCTGGTCCGCTTATAAATAATATAAGAACAAGAATAAAGAGATTAAGAATTATTTATTTAAGTTAAAAGATGAGTATTCTTCCAGTAGTCAAGTTAAAAATTAAAAGATACAAAATTATGGAAAACTAAAAATGCAGTAATGAAAATTTAGAAGTAATTAATAAACCAATCTCATTTACTCTTTAAATATTTTTAGGAAACCAAAAATATATATATATATATATATTCTAACACAAGAGGAATCTGTCCATTATAAATGGCTAAAAAATTAAACTGAGTACATGATAATGTGTAACTAGGCACTGTTTCATCATTAAAAAGAATTTTTAAGTTTTACTTATTAAGATACTCAATTCTAATAAAATTTTCTTCCTTTTCATGATTAAATGCCTCCATATTTGACCAATACCAGAATACCACTCAACAATTAGCTAAAATACACTTATGTTAATCCCTTCAGGATTCCCATTCTTCTGAACCAAATTATTAAGTGACTAGATAGTTAATCCTAAAACCCAACCCATAGAACAAGTGACTAAGATTCTGGAAATTGAGTTGTTGCTTAATAAGTGACTAATAGAGAGTTCCTATATTCAATGGGTTCAGAATGTGCAGGTGGGAGAAAAAAATTAGGAAGTCCTTGATCCTTGAGATTAAAAATCTTACAAAGTACACTGGGGTGGAGAGAAATCTGAAGTAATTCAGGTTTCTTGGGATAGGGGCCAAGATCTTCTTGTTAGATCATAAGGTAAAGGAGCAAGTCTGAGTCAAAGGTTTCCCTGAATCCCTAATTGGAGATACCCTGGAAGAGACTGGACATTTTTTTTCAAAAGAAGAAAGGAAGAAAGATTTGCCAAAAAGGAAAGGGATTTGTTATAGCCCCATCCAGATCTCTACCATTAATATGGGAGTTTCAAGCAAAATCTTGTTATTCTCTTCCTTAAGGGCATCAGGTTTAACATGTTCAAATTGAATCCTGAAAAAAAAAAAGATCCTTTGAAATTACTGGTTCAGCATACTAAGCCTCCTTAAAAATAAATTAATACTAATGAAGGTAGAGATGACTTAGGATGATTTTTAAAAATCATAATCTGAGCCAAATATAAATATCTGTAAGTACAATATCCATCAAATATAGTTTTATTCCCAAATTGCTGTTGTCTGTCCCAGAGCAAAAGGATAATTTCTTTTTTTTCCTAACTGCCAAACAAAAAGTAAAGTAGGAAAGATAAGAAGCATTTTCAGTGGGAAGGGGAAGGGGTAAGAATTTAAACAACATGCTATGTTCCAGTAACTTGAGCAAAATGGCAAGACAGTTGGTAGAAACATGGTATATTATTTATCACTTTAAGTTGAATTTATAAGCTATTTTCTTCTGTCAAACATGTTTTTTTTCATAATAAAATTAATGATATACACAAAGTAAAAATTTGATTTTTGGTATTATTCACCCTACTGCAAAAGAAAGAATGCAAAGGAAGTGTCTGAAAGTAGTTAGATCATAAATAGGCAAACCCTATTGTTTTGAACATAAGGCAAACTTGATGACTCTCACTAATTTTCAATATTGCCAAATGAAAATAACCAAATTGTTACAAAGTCTCATTTGTTAATTTGAGTATGGGCCTTTCTAGATCAGACTTCAGTAAACTCTTTGGTAATTGAACTTGCAATCCTGACGTAATTGTATTCCAGGCAGTGATGCCAATTAAAAACTTCCCAGATGAGAAGGAATCTTTTCCCCAGGATCTTCATTACATACTCTTAACCCAATGGGTAACACATTAAATATTATTGGTGTCCTCTTGTTTCTATGGGCACATCTATGGACCATTTCCCAAAAGATTCATCCTGCAGGGCATTACTACTACATGCACTTGAAAATTTCTGTTTCTCAGCTGGCATACAGAATAGGACATATAAAAACACAAGTTAAATATGTTCAGCAGGCCACATGCAGTTTTATGCATTTTATAAACTGTCACTCTTTAACACAGAGTACTTTAGGATTAAATAAAAACATATTGTTTACTTTGCTTGTTATAACAGTATTAACAATCTCAAATTGGAGGGGGGAATTTAAAAATTTTCTCCCCCTCTAGTAGAAATTTTAGTAGAAATGGAGGTTGTTTAATATAAGAACCTTGACTATAGGATAAGCTTGGGGTAAAGAGTATATCAGTTTGGAGTTAATAGCAATTCCTTCTCTGATTCTTGTTAGGTCTAAAACTAGACAAGTAACACAGAATCACAGCTTGTCTAAGTTTGAGGAAACCTGAAAAGTTATCTTTGTCCAACCATCCACACAGTACAAGAATTTTCTTACAGACAAATCAACCATAATCTTCACTGAACATTTCTAGAATCAGAAAACTCATTGCCAACCCAAGAAGCCCATTCCATTTTTGCAAAAGCAATTGTCAGCACATTCTAATTTTGATAGTTTTCAAATCCATCCCCAATACCCCCACTCCTAAGTACTAGTTTGGCCTTTTGGGTTACACAAAATAAATATCTACTTCCTCTTATGAGGAAAGGGGAATATAATCTTTCCTGTCGGTCTTTAGAATTCTTAAAAGAACAAATGAAATGTATTTGATCTTGTCTTTCAAGGTATAAAAGCACTATGATTGCTAAATCTCAGCTATCCTCCATTTTCTGCTAACTCACATCTGTTGCAGGGATTTGAAAGAGACAGAGGAACACTAAAAAATGAGGAAAAGATAATAGAAATAGAATATGCACATCAGAATTACATCAGATAATAGAATAAACAACCAGTAACTCTTACTCAAATCTTTAATACTGTCAGAGAAGGGCAATGAATAATGGAGGGAATACTCAAGATTCAATAAAAGGATAGTATTTTGATATATCTAGATAAATGAAATCACAAATAACTGATGTAATGAAGCAATTATGGGTAAACTGGTTGGTCCTATGGATAAAGAATCACACCTGGAGTTAGGAAGACCTGAATTCAAATCTGGCCTCAAACACTTACTAGCAGTGTGACCTTGGTTAAGTCATTTGACCTGTTTGCATCAGTCTCCTCATCTGTAAAATGAGGGAATTCATAGCATCTACCTCTAGGGATTGTTGCAAGGATCAAATAAGATAGTATTTGAAACTCTGTAAACCTTATACCACTATATAAATGCTAATTACCATTATTATTGCTATGAAAAGAAAAAAACTGACAATCCATTTTCAAAACTTGAGATTAGAATTGAATTATTGACATAATAAATTTTTACTATCTAGAATTTTAGAGTAGATAAACAAGAATTCTGAAAACATTGAACATTTAGACTAGTTTGGGACATGGAAAATTTACTTCTAAGTAAAACCATAGATGAAAAAAATCAACTTTTAAAAGTCCATATATAGATCAGCTGAAAACTTATTAAAGAATGTTAAGAATAGGCAGTGCTATTGTCTGTCTATGGTCCCTAAGAGAAGTCAAAAAACTTTAAAATAGGCAATATGTGAACGGAGGAAAAAGTAAATAAGAAAAAAAGAAAGGCATGGGAAAGCCAAAGACCATGAAAGGAAAAGTGAGTAGAAATGTAATTATGAAGAACCATAAGCAAAGAGAGGTAATCAAACAGATGAAAGATAGGTTACCAGAAGTTTTGAAGGTCAATCAAATACTTCATTTAAGGCATGCTGTAGGTAGTCAAGTATAATTATTCAATTTAAATACAATTATGGGTCAAGTTCTATAATGAAAACATAATAAAAACCCTTTCCAAGCAAAAAGAACAATGCAAAAGATGCTGAATTTGGCTCCAGAGTTTGAATCATCATTCTATCACTTAACTATGTTATCACAGGAAAAAGATTTCAGCTCTCTGGGTCTCAGTTTTTTAAAATGTAAAATGAGAACGACTAGAAGACCTTTGAGGTGGTCCTTTCCATCTCTGGTCTTATGATCCATTTATTAAATTATCAGTCAGGGTTGTCAACAAGCATGTCTTAAGCAGGTACTAGGTACCTACTCTATGATAAATGTCAGAATTATATAAAGGCAAAAATATTCCCCAACTTGGAGAACCTTGCAATCTCATGGAGGGACAAAGACATACCAAGAGTAGATGAAGACAGTATGAGAGAGAATGGCATTAACAGTTGGAGAGATCAGGAAAGGCTTTCTGTGGAAGGTGGGACTGGAGCTGAGTCTTGAAGACATCAAGGAAAACTCAAAAAGAAAGATGAGGGGGCAAAGCATTCTAGGCATAAGATAAAAGTACAGAAAGTGACAGGAAATAGGAATCTGGGTGTGAGAATTATAAAGAGGTAAGTAAGTATTGATGGAGCAGAGTGAATGGAGGGCAGTTAAATGTACCAGCATTGGAGAGCAAAGAGCCAGGTTGTGAAAAGCTTTAATTGCCAACCAGAGGACTCTATATTTGATCCTAGAGGAATCTTAAAGTAATCCATTGAGGGTTACAGGAATATGATTAGACTTAGGCTTTAGAACTTGAGATAGGGAGATCAATTAGAAGGATATTGAAATAACGCAGGTAGGAAACAATGAGGGCCTGAACATGGATTATAGCTGTGTGAGTGATGTGACAAGAGTAAGAGCATAAAAAACAAGATCTGGCAGCATGGTTATATGAAATGAGAGTGAGGAGTTGAGGCAGATTCTGAGGCTGTAAACAGGGCAAACTGGAAAGACAAAAGTGACCTCAATGAAAATAGGAAAGTCTGGAATAACGTAATTAGTATTTTGGGAAAAACATAATGAGTTTTGTATTTGGGTATCATGAGTCATACCTATGAGCTGTCCAGCTTGAAATCTCTAAAAGGTAAGTTGGGGATATGGGACAAGTTCAGGAGAAAGGCTAGAAAAGCATTATATGGATCAGGGAAATACCTGCATGGAGAAAATTAAAGTAACAAAATTCTAGAACAACAAAAGAAGTTGGACATTCTCTTGCTGTTTATATTAAGTAAATGTGACTACTACTTTCCCCCCTTGGGTTTCTAATAGAGCTAGAGATAAACATGAAGAAAAGGAGGTAACAAAGCAGTATAAATGTGATGGGATAATGAGGAGTGAGCTTATAGTTTTAGGAACAATATTTTAATAAGTTAATTTTTGCCTCGAAACCAGAAACTAAACAGTGCAACACAGGCATGGCAAAATCGAAATAACATCTTGTAAAAAGTTCAAAAAGGCAAAAAAAAATTTGATACAACTTAATATTGGAGTTATATTATTGAATAACTCAAAAATATACAATTTAAAAGTGTATTAAGATGAAGAGCAATATCTTTGAGTCAATCCATTTTAGTTATGGTTAAAAAATAAATTATAATAAATCTTGACTTCTGTGAGACTACAAAACAGCATTCCCTTGTCAAATTCAAACTAATTTTAAAAAACCCTCAATGTTACAGTTTGTCCTCTTGATTAACACTAAAATTTATTGTATGCATTCAATTTTCAGGATGCTACATGTACATACTCCCTGTACTTGAAAAATTGTACTTTTGTCTGAAAAATAAAAGTGAAGGAAGAAAGGGCAGAGCTTTTCTAATTTTCTATTTTTATATTTTAAAAGTTATATCTTCCACTGCAACATGTTCATAGCATAATCTTTAAAAGTTATCATTAGTAAAAATACACAGAATAGATGTGGTAATTATTTGAAAATTCTCCACTCTCCTAGTGTTATCTCTTGATATTATCTCTAGAAAGGCAGCTCTCTGGCCAAAACACTTTTATGGTTTCCAATTTAGGAGATACAAGAAGGAAGCGATTCCCAAGATGTAGTCCCTGGTTACAAACTACTACCTTCAGTTCCCAAAAGAATAAACCTAAGTTACAGTCAGCAGAAGCATACCAGCTGATCTCAGAGTGCACAGGGATGAAGAGAATGTAGATTATCTCTAAGGTAACAGTGATACAAATCACCAAAGCTTTAGAGACTGAAGCCAACACTTTGATAGTCCCTGGAAAGAAAGTGGAAATCAGTGTACATTCCAAAACAATTCACAATTCACTTCCAGGTGTCATTCAATATCTATAGGTAGGAGCCAATTAGTGAAAATATTGAATTTGCACTATTTAAAGCACAATTATGTAAAATATGGTAATTGATTCCAGTCCAATGGAAATATGCAATACAAATTCAAATAATGTGACCATTTCAGAAGGGATTTGTTATCTGCACTAATCTGGATCTAGCTAACTAAATGAAATCAACTGAAATAAAATGCCATGAAAGTTACATAAAAGGTATACGATTACTACTGTCCACATTTACCTTAAAGATCACAACTTCTAAAGATGATAAAGGGATATCAAAGCTGAAGTTGTCATTTTGGGAGACTCTTGCAACCAGATCCATCTACCTACATCTGCATACATTCAGATATGGCCAAAAACAGTCTATTTCAATGGAATAGTCTGTTCTTCTACTTCTACGGGCATGTTACAAAACTGATGACCACAATAGGAATAGAAGATAAGGCAAAAAAACAAAACAAAACAAAACAAAACATGGGAATTGGGAATCTGGAAATATGAAATCTTGCCCTGGTTTGATAACAAAACTTCAGTTTCAGTTTCTTAATTTGCAAGAACAGAGGGTTGGACTAAGTTATTTCTAACATCCATTATGGCATTAGAAATTCCCCAAAGTCATCATCAAGTTAATGCTTAAATTAGTATTACGTTGCTTAATTTCCCTCCCTTTTTTCTATGCCTTGACACAAAAAAGCAGTGATCAGTGATTTACTCAAAGATAAAGGGAAAATGTCCCATAAATTGTAATTTGTTCATTCTACCAGCTTTTAAAACAAGGTACAATCTTACTGTTCACTAAGGCTACCCTTTTTGTACATGAATGGAAATCCACAAACCCAAGATAAATTTTGCTCAATTTCATTAAACTTTTTTATTTAAAAAGGAAGAGATGCTCCGAATTAGACTCCCAAAAGAATTTTCTTAAATAACTCTGAGGAGGTAAATAGCCCACATTTCTCCCATACCTTTTAATTATCTCTGTCCTGATCTAGTAGGCATCTCACTTCTGATGGGGAAGAAAGAGAACTGATGAGCTTTAGAAGTATAACTCTGCCACAAAGGCTGGATATGTCTAGAAAAGAAGAAAAATGTAACTACTAGCATAAGAAACCCTCATTTGTAGGATCGTAATGCCTTTCTTCTGAAAGGAAAAGGAAAACCCAAAAAAATCTCTCTTAACATTGGATTACTCATACTGTTCAAAAATAGAACATTAATAAATAAGAAGTAAGCATAGTTGCTACTGCTGCAATAAAATCTACTAGATAACAGAAATGTTATCCAAAAGGCTGCAGTGTTCAAAATGTAATCATTTTCTCACCAATACAATATAAAAACATAATAGTGTCATACAGGCTTAGAATAAGGAAAATTAAAGTCTAATCTGTGTTATATTTCTTTCCATTTTCTTTTCTAAATCAAAACCAGACAATATTGGCAGGACCTTATTTTTGTATTTTATTTCATGGGGAGTTTGAATTTCAGCTGTTTTTACCCTAGGTAACATACATAATATTATCCATTTATTAATAATGTTACAAAAACTTCAATAAAACTTATTCACAGACACACACACACCCAACAACAACAACAACAACCACCACAACCACAACCACCTGGCCTAAAAACCTCCATCAAGACATTTCTTAAACCATGAATGCTTCACAGAAAAATGAAAATATATTTTATTTCACAACCTTTAAGCTCAATTGATTTTAATACTACATATTTTAAAGCTGGCTAAAACTGACTGTGGAAAGCCAATAGAAAAAACAAATTGTTTTCCAAAGGGATATCTAATGTGTCTTGACTTTTGAATAGCTACCTGTTTTGTTTAAAAAATTGCCTTCAGTTTCTAACCCTTTATTTCTTTAGAGGAAATGGCTTCTGTTATACTTAGCATGCCACTTTCAGATAACAAAAATCAACTCTATGAAAATGTAGAAAATTGCTCTGGAAAGTAAAAGTTTAAAAATTATAAAGTATTTGGGGCAGCTAGGTGGCATAGTAGATAGAGCACCAGCCCTTAAGTCAGGAAAACCTGAGTTCAAATCCGGCCTCAGACACGTAACACATCCTAGCTGTGTGACCCTGGGCAAGTCACTTAACCCCAATTGCCTCAGCAGAAAAATAAATAAATAAATAATTATAAAGTATCTTTGGGCCCACTTATTGCCCACAGTTGTCTTCTTACTTAAAAACACAAAAAGTAAGTGTTTAAAAGTCAATGACTTCCTACCATAAATATAAATCCTGCTTGGCACCCAAAGTCTTCATAACTTAACTTCTCTCCTCCCTGTACTAATTATTTCAGTCTTCTTAGAGCTTATAATCCCCCATGTACTTTGAAATCCGGTGACACTAGCCTCCTTGACATTCCTCAAGCAAGACACACCACTGTGAGATCATTCTGTTCTGGGTATTTTTAGGGGTTGCCCCTTATACTTCCTCATCTTCACCTCCTGCCTTCTTTCAAATTCTATCTAAAACTCACCTTCTATAGAAAGACTTTTCTGATACCCCCTAATTCTAGTGTCTTTCCTCTGTTGATTATTTCTTAAGTATCCATAGGCAGCTTGATTGTGCATAGTTATTTATCATCTCCTGCATAATATGGTGACAACCTGGGAAAAGAAATAATTGTTTGAAATTTTGTATTCTCCGCACTTAGTAAAGTGCCTGGCATATGGCATGTGTTTAAAAAATGTTTACTGACTGACCGATGATTCAATCCAATGCTTATTCTAATGTTTGTGAAATAGTTTTCACTTCTGATTGTTAAAAGCCAAAACCCATTCTCGAGGTCAGACACTCTTTCTACTTCGTAACACCCATATTTTCTGCACATTTGGGACTTCCTTGAAAGACAAAGAATTACATCTAAAGAAAGAGATATGAGAGTACAGGAAGGAAGAAGAAAATGCAAAGAACTGTTTAATTCTTTTTTCCTGTAAATTCTTCAAAGCGTTTTAAAAAGAATGATTATTCCCCAGATTATGAATGGAAAAATGCAGAAGGAAAACAGACATGTAATGGTGTGTGGTGTCTTGATGACAAATTAGAATTTCAGGCATTAATCTCATCAACAAAACTGCATAGCTGCTGACAACCAAGACTTCTAAAAATTCTCAGTGTAACTGAAAAGCTTTATTTCCCAGGAAAGATATCACAGTTTGCATGGGGTTAGGAATGTGTGATAACATATAAGTCTTAAAACTTCAATATTGGGAAAAAGATGCTCTTTTCTACCAAACATTTCCCAAAGCAAAATCATTATTATTCACATTCCTCTTTGGTTACACTTGGGGAAACAGCTGTTCAAAATTTTAGAATTTCTCCTTAAAAAGTTACACACAAAAGTATTTTCCACAAACTAAATCCATTTAAAAACTGATATTCTTCGTACAAGACTGGACTAACATATACATTAAAACTGTGCTATAGCCAGATCTCTATAAGGCAGTAGTAGTTTTTGTTTTTGTTTTATTTTTTGGAGGGCTGTACACTGAAACTGAACAATACATTTCCATTTGCCCTCCTGTGTCTTGATTAAACCTATCAGATTACTGGTTCTAATTAAGGATCATGTTACTAGCTCCCATGTAGTTATTAATGTGCATTACTGCTGTTAAAGGCAATTTTGATCTCTGCTGTGAATCACCTAGAGTAAAATTTAATTATCAAACCCAGAGGAGGAGAGAGTAGGGAGGAGTTAAAATGGCTTCTTGAAAAGCATATATAGTTATATGTTAAGATTTTGCAGCAATTTCTTTGTTCTGCTACAGAGTAACAACAAAGAAACAAGCCCCTGTTATCTAAGCCTCAAAAAGTAACTCTTCAAAAAGGCAACAGAAAACTTTCTACCGCTCTTTTGAATATACTAAAGAAAGGGAATTCTTTATTATTTCCTAAAAGTTTGAGGACATCAATTATATCAAAATAAAATGACAAACTAAAGTTTGGCTGACATTCTAAGAAATATTTTTAAAAATACATTATTTTGCTTGTATATATTTTGAAACAGTATTCTTTAACCCATTGTGGACAATACTTCTGCATCTTTTAAAGATAAAATGTTCATTATTTTGTAATAATACAGACCTAA
Source organism: Myrmecobius fasciatus (assembly GCA_023553655.1). NCBI lineage: Eukaryota > Metazoa > Chordata > Mammalia > Dasyuromorphia > Myrmecobiidae > Myrmecobius > Myrmecobius fasciatus. The sequence goes on from JAJPUD010009067.1 coordinate 54,836, forward strand.
TTGATCTAGGTCTATGATTTCATCTCTATAAAAAATGATCATCTGAGGCTAGTCTCAATCCATAGTTAAGTGACTTGCTGCAGATGACATATCCAAAATAAAGATGTCCAAAATAAAGATGTCAGAGCAATGACCTGAATTCAGGTTTCCCTACATCCTAAACTGTATCTTTATCCACTGTTTAGCATATTGTCTCTCTCTGCTCAAATAAAGAATTTTAAAAGCAATTAATTAGGCAAATGAATTCAGCATTAAGTTTAAAAGATTCTTTTAATGACTATTTTCTTTTCTAAGAAAAAGTAATGTTGCATAGTAGAGACTATAACACACAAGAAAAACTAAATTCAGATTTCTGAAAGTTAACTATAGTCAAAGAATAAAAACAAAGATCAATCTATCCTCCCTTTCCAAGAGGGAAAACCCTGCCTAAGCCTGTGGCTATGCAAAGCAGAGAACTGTCCTCTCCCCCCCCCCCCCCCCAAATGAGGACACTAAGGTAAACAGGGATTAAATGACTTGCTTGGAGTCCCACATATAGTAAATGTCTGAAGGCCAGATTTGAATTCAGGAAGATGAATTTTCCTCTTCTCAGTCTGGCACTCTATCCAGTATTAATTCTTAGCTGCCCTAACAAATATTCAGTTTTGATGTCCAAAGCCAAGAAAACATTACAATGCAGCAGATTTGGAATTTGAGGGCTTTGAATTCAAATCCAGCTCTTCTGCCTGTGTAATCTTGGGCAACTCATTTAATGGTTTCCTTAAAAAAAAAAAAAAAAAAAAGAGTTGCACTGGGTGATATCTGAAGTTCCTTTTACTCCTAAAACATATAAAAAAATTTATGAATATTTAGAATGCAAAACTTTATAAAAACAAATGTTAAAAAATTGTTTTAACATGTAATTGGGGAGAGATATAATTTTTAAAAACTTATGAAATAAGATTTTGCTGACCAGATCTGTATGCTGTACATATTGTCAACCAAGAGACAAACTTTTACTTTGAGGTTCTAGTGGTCCAAAAAACCCCTCTCCTTCAATAGGTTCTCAGATTTCTTAGAGCTAAGGCTAAGAGGAGAAAGAACTAGGAAGACACAGAACTTGAAATTCTGAAGAAATGGTCTCTAGCATGTTACTATACTTTTAGGCAAGTGATAAAGAGAACAGAGAAGTAGAAATCTATAATGACTAGAATTATGCCTTCATGATACCTTCCCTTTCAATCCTGTTGGTGAACTTCCTTTTTCATTGACTCATACAGAACTTGGGCATCTGGGCATCTCTTGATTATAATGCAATGTCTTGTCATCATAATAATTTGTCTTGCTGTCTTTCTTTTTCTCCTTCCTTCCTTCTTCCCTCCCTCCCTAACTATACTTGCTCCTCCTTAACTTTAAGCATCATAGTCTGCACTGAAGCTTATCTAAACTTTCCTTTCTTTCCTTCTATACATGGCACTTTGCTCTGTAAAGAGTAGACTTAATAAATATTACTTAAAATGAACCAATGCCTAACAGCCATCATGGCTTTTAAAGTTCACAAACAATGGAATATTGCTGGATTTCTTAAGTAATAATTCAAAAGTAGAGCAGCAGGTTATAAACAACTTTAAATATTTTTCATTTATTTAAATGAATGTGAAAAAAAAATGAAAAAAAGTAGATAGTTTAAATAAAGCTCTTCACCTAGGATAACTATTTACACTTTAAAGAAAGGCAGCTTTAGCAGCCCTAAAACAAAACTATGGCTTTCACAATAATTACTGCTAACTTTATTACCTTAAACTGATTTTGTTAATTATAATCCAATCAAAAGGTGTTATTCTGGGGCAGCTAGGTGGCACAGTGATTAGAGCACTAGCCCCGAAGTCAGGAGGCCCCAAGTTCAAATCTGGTCTCAGACACTTAACATTCCCTAGCTGTGTGACCCTGGGCAAGTCACTTAACCTCAATTGCCTCAGGGGGAAAAAAAAAGGTTTTATTCCTTGTATTTACAACACAGTATTTCCAAGAGGGAATTTAAGTATAACTAGAACTATATAGCCTTAAGTTTTGAATCCAGATACTTTTTGACTACATATTTCATTGTCACTGAAAAACAAAGAGACCAAGAATAATACAGAATTATTCCCATTAGACTCAGAAAAATATCTTATACATTCTCAAAGAAAGGAAAGGTTTTCAGGTATATTTTTCATTAGTGGGTAGTTAAAACTATTAAAATTGTTATTAAGCTCAAATGTTTACTATGTTAACAGCATCTTATTAGTAGTCTGTAACCTAAATTGGAGGGTAAAAAATGATTGTCTGCCATCTAAGTCATCAGCAATCTCTGTTAACCAGAATTCCTCCCCAGGCCTTCAGTAGAATGATAATGATGCAGATAACAGTCTCAAGAACCAAACACCCCTGAGTCATCAAAGGAAGACTATACTACAGTAATAATTGGTTCATACTTTTATTGGTTTTAAATATTGCTAGGTGGGTTGCAAAAATGTTATTCACATTCTACAATTACGATAATTGAGCCAAAAAGTCTAAATGACTTGGACAATGTCACACAGTTACTGAAGAAACTCTAAGCCAGTAGTATTCCATCATAATCAAAAACCACAACTTGTTCAGCCATATTAAAGTTCTGATTAAGTTGATGCATAATAAATTCTATTCTATCCCTTCATTTAACTCTGCATATATCTCTCATTTTTAAATGTTTCTTATAAACAACATGTTGGATGCTGATTTTTAATCCATCCTGCTGTTTCCATTTTTAATGAATTTATCTCACTCACATCGAAAGTTATAATTGCTACTTTATGAATTTCCCTCCATCTTATTTTTATTTACTAGCTTCCTCCTCAATCTCTCCCCCCCAAACCTGTTACCTTATTTTCTCCCCTTTCTATTCCTTGTTTTACTCAAACCTCTTCATTATGCTATGTTACAGAAATGCTTGTTTTATTCCATAAATTTAAAAAAAAATTTGTTTTTAAACAAAGTCTAAGCTAGGCCTAGACCTTGAACTTGGATAATTTCATTATTATTTTAAGCCAATATCCTCCTTCCTTCTCTGGAGTAGTTTTATTATTGTGTGCTTTATTTTATGAGCAGATTATTTTCAAAAAGTGTATTTCATAGTTCAATATTTGGCTATATGAAGACTTTTCCCCAAAGAAATAATATTATACATGGTAAGTAAGTTCTCAAGCCAATGCACAAAAACTAATTAAATTCATAACATGCCTAAATATATAGTACTGATTTCATGGAATCTAGCAAAAAAGAAAAAGAAAATATATTTCTATAGGCAACTATATTCAAAGTTTCAATTTATGACAATAGGGAAACATTTCCTTTGCATCAGACAGAAGAAGCAGAGGTTTTACTAGTTCCAAGGTCTTAGTGGAAGCTTACCTGCTCTGAAGGACATAAAAGTGAGTTGAGAGTTTGTGGGGAGAGATTAGGACCAAGGAACTAAGGGAAGAAAGGAGAAAACAGTAAGTATGATAACACCTCTTGTTCAAAGCAGAAAGATCCTTCACCTGGGAATCAATGGATATATTCTTTTTTGAAGTAAGTTTCTCTGATGGTTTTTTTTTTTCTGAAATATGATGAGGAGTTTTTTTTAAAAAAAAAAAAAAAAAAAAAACCTCCTGGAAAAACCTCGATGAGCAAAGTGAAAAATACTATATACAAAGTAACAGCAAAAGTCTAACATGACCAGCTGTACCTGACCGTTATTCTCAATCGTATAACCATCCACAATTATGCTGAAGGACTTATGATGAAAAATCCTAGCCATACTGAGGAAGAATTGATTGTGTCTGAATCCAGATTGAAGTATTCTCTATTTCCCATTCTCTCTCTCTTTATTTTTAACCTAATTTTTCTTGAGGATTTTAATTTTTATCAGGGTGTAAGATCTATGTTTACTTTTACAACTTGATTTATAAGGAAATGTTTTATATAATTTCACATGTGATTTCTTAGTTGTGGATAGGGATAAGGGAGAGAACCTACAAGTCAAAAATATTAAGTAAATAAATTAATTTTTAAAATTAGTTATGTTCTAGTCACTAGTTATATGGATGATCTTCATCAAATGCCCTATTATCCCAGATCTGATTTTACATTTATAAAAATAGTCCTTTACTATTCTAAAATTCTATGTTTCTGTAAAATCTTCAGTCATACTCTTTCTTCTTTAACAAAATGATCTTTTTTCCTCTACAATATTTTTGACTATGTCTTAAAAACCTTTTAAAAGTTTCCCAAGAAATTTTTAGTTCTAGAAAATTAAGAAGAAACCTACAGAGAATAAAAAAGCTGCTCACCCCTCTCTAATACCCCCCCCCAATATCCTTCCTCCATTAGTATCATCCATTTCCTCTTATGTCATCAGATCCTTTTAGGAAAAGACAAAAGTCACCAATGCGTGTTAAATGATAGGTCTTTGTGCTCAAAAGACTGCTTAGACTAGGAGAGACAATCAATCACAGGAGACTGGGATTGGGAGTTTTGAGGGAAGAACAGGACTGGGTTTTTCCACATTACAGTAAATAGGTAGAACACGCAGAGGCTGCTCACAAGACTAGTGCGGGATTTGGAGGTTGGGCAGGATGGGGAAGAAATGAGCAGCGATGGAAGTAAACTACCCTTTTCTCCTATTTCCCTTTTGTATCGGCTACCAGGAATGATCCTAGCCTTAGATCAGTTCTGCAGAGAAGCAGCAAATATTAGAGACTTGGTAGAAGTAAAGACAACAGTCATGTGAGAGGGGAAAAGCAAAATAAGGCGGAAAAATTTCAAACAGCAGCAGTGAACAGACAGTGGAGTAAACCAATGAATGTTTCTGTTTCTTAGTATTTAAGAGTAGGTATATTTATGCACTTTGTATGTCATAGGCTGTCTGTATACTTTTCCCTTGAAAAAAGCATATAAAAGACAACTCTTAATGAACCAGAAATATCTGATTAACCAGAATACCTCATTCCTTGACCATATCAAATAATTTATTGTATCCACATAAGGTTATAGCTGCATTTGATTTAGCATTTAAAACAATTAGATTTAATGGGCTTTTAGCAGAAATGTTTATAGGATTCTCAGGGGGGAAAAAAAGGCATTTAAGTAATAGTAGTAGTAAGTGCCCAGAAGACATGATCAAATATAGGTGAATGTCCTAAAATCCTTCCTTTCCTTTCCTTTCTCCTCTCTGAAAGTAAGGCTAGTTTTTCCTTTACAAGTGTCGAATTCACACACAAAACTTTAATAGGTGCCTGTTTAATGTTTTGGAATGAAAGGAGATTCTTACAGGTCATTCTGCAGTTAAGAAAGGAGATTTGCTTGTCTATTGCAGGGGAAGAATATTCCGTAGGGATATGCATAGGTGTTTTAGCTGAGCTGAGGTACATTGCTTCTGAGTCTGCCAGAAAATCATCAGTCAGCACCTGGTATTCCTTGTGACTGTTTTGTACTTGAGTGGCCAGGAAGTGATGTCATTAGCCTGAACAGTCAGGCACCGAGGGGACAGCCGGTCAAAATAGTATTTCCTTTCTTCCTAGAATCTGAAAATTTTACAATTGGAAAGGTTTATGGTCTCCATTTAATCCAATATCCTTATATTTTCCAAATAAGAACACCTAAAGAAATAAGTTAATAAAAGACACAGTTACGGACATCCAGTTACGGTATAACTGGGGTTAAAAACTTAAGTTTCTTAATTCTATGAGTGAATGTATGTGTGTGTTTCGTCACAAAATGCGCTATCCTCAGAGATTCAGTATGATCTTCTATATCCCATTGCAACCAAAATTCATGAACAATGTTTGAGTTGCTGATGTCAGCAATTTGGGCTTGGGTGTACCTACATGTCAAAGCAAGGTGTCCTAGAACTGGTTTGTGCAGTGAAACAAAATAGCCCTATAATGAGGTGCTTAGGACTAGGTTTTCCTTCTGTAGTACGCATATAGACCAGGGATATATAGAGTGAAAAGCCAATACATTTCGGGTCAATCAACATGGGATTCTTGAATCAACGTACACTATGAAGGTATAGCCTAACTCATTATCTAATACAAGTTGATGTAACAGCAAAGTGATTTTTCAAGTTTACACACCTAAAGATGCTTATCTCTATGACTCATATTCTCAGAGAGCATGAGAAGACATGCTCAGGAATACACTAAGATCAGGACATGCCCTAGAGCTTATTCTGTTCTTAGCTGCTTTCATTATGTATGTGACAACAGGGATAATACCCCTAAGGTTTTCCTATAGGGGGATAACACAAAGAGAATGTTATAGAACTAATGAGGTTCTTTAAAATAAGTAAGAAAGTGGCCATTTGTAAAGTCAAGAAAAGTATTTTTCTGTAGAGAAAGTTTGCCAGCTGACAACATAAATCTTGGCCTATTTGTAACAGACGTTTACATCCTGGTTAGAATCCCCCAAAAATTAAGGGATGAGGTATAAGTACATAAGTGCCTAATGTACATAGGAGCCAAATGGCTTCTAAACTCATGAAAAACCATATGCCTTCACAAAGTGGAAATGTTCTGTACATTCCTGCAATTTTGCCTGCAAGAGCAAGCAAAAAAAAAAAAAAAAAAAAAAAAGGAAAAGAAATATGGAATTGACAGCTGCTTACACAAGTTTACATATGGGACATCTGAAAAGAGTCAGAGTACAGAGAGAAGGAAACAAAAGTTTAGGCCAAAAAAAAAAGTTTAGACTTTAAGACTGAGTATTATAAAACATACTTTAAAAGCCTGCCAGTGGATTGTGTTGGACAGGTGATCTTTCTGTGGCTCAGAGTTTTACCAAAGAAAGTCACTGCTTAATTTCCTCATTAGTAATCAGTTAAAAAAAAAAAAATTGTTTCCAGACCTTCAAAGGGGGAGGGGAAAAGTTCCAACCAGAATATTAGTTATGAAAAACAATGTTTAAAATAAATTTCTCACTAAAGCAAATTAGAAATTTGCCTGTCATTTTGCTGATTGATTTAATTATATTTTGCATACTGGCTGATTTTCTTAATATTTATCAACTTCCTAGAGAATTATTAAGTTTTCATTTTTTTCTCTTTTTATAAGCCCATTAGGAGAAAAGCAAATTTTTCCATTTTAGATGGAAATAGCAGTAGGGATCTGAAATACTAGCATTCCCAAGTGAGCTACTTTGATACAAATATTGACTAGAGCACAAATCTGGCAAGAGAGATGAGCAAGCCATGCTCCATCTCCCATGATGTGAAAAGGGCTATCTGAAAAGTAGATAAAGTGTAATTAAAATGGGGGTATAAGGAGAAGAGGGGAAATCATTAACAAAGCAGCCATCCTTGGAAAAGCATAAATAGAGTATGATTTTTGATAAGGATTAATTACATTTGTACTGAGAGAAAGCTCTAATTCACTACATATGGAAAATTAAGCTTAACAAATTTTTTTTAGTTAAATAACAACTCAAATTATTTTGCAACAGAAAGACTTTAATCAAAATAAAAACATGTGTGCAGCTTCATGTTGCCAATTATATAAAACCAGATTTGAACCGAGTTCAACGAATGAGGGGGAAAAATGTGGTTAATGTTGAATACCCCATATATTGAACAATTGAGGACATTCTAACTAAATTAATTATCTGGGGACAAGATATATCTAATGTTAAGAGGTACCACAGTGAAATACATGTATATCTATCACTGGAGGAAAAATAAGACCTTTTTTTTTTTTTTGGCTGAGGCAATTGGGGTTGATAATATTCTAAGAGTATAAGCCCCAATCATTTAACAATATATTGATCTTTAACATGAATTAGTATCAAGGAACTTCAATGCTAAGGGAACTCCATTCTTGGAATTAAAAGTCCTTAGAGTTTGAATCGGCATTTTAACTTGGAGTGGCCTTGGGCAAGTGACTCAAAACCTCAAAATCTGTAAAATGGGCATATGAGAATACTGCCCTAATTTTCAAGATTGTTAGAAAGATCAAATGAAATGATGCATAAGAAAATATTTATAAATAGTAAAAACTCTACAAAAGTCAAGAATTATTTGCTATTATAATATTATCATTATTAATTAAAAACTCAACCAATATGCTGTTCTCTCTCTCAAGGAATTTTAGGGTATTTTAAACAGGAACTTATTTTCAGTTAATCCAATTAACTATACCAGCATACTTCACCTCATTTAAGTCTAAGAAAACACATCTTTGCCTGAAACACTGACAGAAGGAAGTTATTTTTTTTTATTTTTTTGCTTTTTGCTGAGGCAATTGGGGTTAAGTGACTTGCCCAGGGTCACACAGCTAGGAAGTGTCTGAGACCAAATTTGAACTCAGGTCCTCCTGACTTCAGGGCTGGTGCTCTAACCACTGCGCCACCTAGCTGCCCCAGGAAGTTATTTTAATAATAGTTTTACAGGGTAGAAAATCTTAGAGCAATTTTAAGCTATTAAGAATTTTTTTTTAGGACATACTATATTTGAAAGATATATTCCTAGTCAATCATAATTTCGACCAAGAAAGCTTAAACATTTCTATAATGGGATTGTTGGGCAGATTACTTAAACATGCTAATAGAGACCCTGCAAAGACATCCTACACTTCAAATCACAGACATCCTTAAATTTATGACAGAATGGGTGGGGGTATGGTAGATGGATCATGCTAACAAAACAGCATATATCCAACATGTCACAAAGATATGAAATACTAAAATGGGGAAATCTATAAGGTTTACAATTAGAATGAGGGAGGAAGAGGAGAGGAAATAAGAAATAAGTGAGAATAGCTAGGAAGAGGACAAGTCTAATTTAATATATAGTTAGAAACCACAGCTCTCAGATGACTTTGCTTCTCTTTCTTTTAATTTATAAAATACATACATAATGTACACACAGAATCCCATTTGGGGAACTTATCTGTCTTTTCAGGGGAAATGATGTCTAGAAAGAAGAGGAATAGTAATTCATTATAGGTGCAACCTGGGATTATTAAGCCTAATCTTAAATTCAAATTCTTTAAGAGGCAAGGGAAATACAGTGGTCAAGACAGGCACTGTGGCAATGCAGAAGATGAGAATGAAAGTTCTCAAAACCCCAAGTTTTATCTTCTGTCTTCCTTATATTTCAGAAGAACCAAGTACAGCAATTTATTGTCTCCTTATTGTAAAAAGGCTTGATATGGGTTTGACACTGATAAAAGTTTGGCTGTTATTTTTATAAGGTGTTATCATCTCTCTGTGATACTTAACCATTCAAGTAAAGAAGAAAAACACAAATGAGGCATCAGAAATGAGCTTTATTTGTCACCAGAAGACTTGTAAGGGTAGAATATGGCTTTAGGGTAAGGGTTGGTTAAAGATTGGTCATGGCAACTTTATAAGGGAAAGGCAGAAAAGAACAAAGTGAATATTTACATATCATAATGGTCGAAGAGATGGAGATGGACAGAGAATGAACTAGTCATTTAAGTTCACCATGAGACTTTTCTTCTCCATTTCTTAACCTCTTCCACCAAACTACACATGATTATAAAGTAAAGTATCTTGCACAGAGCAGACATTCAATAAATGCGGGTCAAACTGAATTCTCAAAATCTGTTCCAAATCAGTTAAATATTTCAATAGGAAAACTGGTAAGAGGAAGGCTATTTCCACTAAGTTTTGTCTCTTCAACAGTCATACCTCTACTACCCACCCTTTCCTTATTTTTGTTTGAAAAAAAGAACAATCTAAATTTATAAGGAAACAGCACATGTACTAAAAGAATGTAACCACTCCATCACAGTAGAACATAAGGAACATATGAAGCATGAGTTTCTTTTTAACATTTTGAATGCTAAATGAGCAGAGAGAAAACATTTAGATTTTTGGTTTATAAAGACATGTCATTTTAAATACCACTTCCTCTTCAACATTGCTGATTGCTTTACTGATCTAGAATTGATCAACCATTTTTTTTTTTCCTTTTCCTTTTAGCTGTCAAACCAAATAAACGCAAACTCAGAAATTTAACATTTCAACAGTTTGAGAACAGGGTATAAGAATTAATGGAAATTTTCTAGGCAATGACCCAGTGGCAAGAATAAGAAAAAAACAACAACAACAGATTTTTCAACTGATTAATAGTCTATTTGCAATATATCTTCAATTAAGTGAATTTATCTTTTATTTTCCCGTTAAATCCCTTATTAACCTGCTAGAAGTATAATTTTTTATAATCTAAAAGAAAAGGACTCCATTTCTTATATCATGTCTCTTCTCTGATTTTTTTTTTAATACTAGAAACATGATTTTATTGTAGATGTGTACTTCTAGAGAAGAACTTCTTCTATCAATATAAACTGGCACCTACTCTGCAACTTCTAGTTCTGGAGACTTGCCTGGGCCACCAAGATGTCAAATGACTTGCCCAAGATCGCCCAACCAGAATATGTCAGAGGTGGGACTATAAGTCAGGTCTTCTTGGCTCTAAAGCCAGCTTTCTATCCATTACAATATTGCTCGGGGGAAAGAAGTGGATGAAGTAAAGCTCACTTTTTAACAAAAAGCTAAACTGAAATTTACAGAGGCTGTAACAATAAGCTAATTTTGGAGACAGGGTGTAGAATGGAGTAAATTAAGAGAAATGTGAGCTGACAGACTCCAGCAAAGAGAAAGAAAGAGAGATGAACTTCATGATTTAGGGAGATCCAGTTGTAATAAGAGATTCTTCTTATTGCCAATAACAATTCCTAAACAAAGTTTTGGTAACATTTGCTAAAACAGCAAGGGTCAGTTTCACTTTTAAATCCCTTTTACTATCTTTATGCCACTACTAGCTCAGTTTCAAAACTCTGAGGTACATGTTTAAAAAAAAAAAAGCTATTCATCAAAAGAACACTGAAAAAATTTAATTTTTTATATCTATATATATGAGTGTATGCATGTATATTTGGCCTTAGAATACATTGTGGTCACTTTCCTCCTATGAATTTCACTTCCTTATTAAGGATAACAATGAAAGACAGCATTATGATAACACTGAAATCAATTTGCCAACAGTCTGCACGTACTAAAGGAATGCAAGGGAAGGTGGCCAAGAAGAATACTTGGTATTTGGGAGAAATAAATCTAAGATCAAAAACTAAGCAGAGATAACTGAGTAGGCTATGACTCAAAATTGGAGGGAAAAGGGTTTGTTACAGTAGATAATACAGTAAGAGATCACAGAACTGAAGAATTCAGTCAAGTTTTATTTAAAATGGGTGTATGGTTAGATATTTTGTATGAATCATTAGCACATCTTTGGCTCAAAAGAGGAGAGCACATAAATGAATGGCCAAATAGTGAGTGGATCAGACAGCAAGATAACTCTTGTAAAAACTACTTCAGTGCTCTTGCCCCAAAAGAGAATTATTTCAGATGATTCAAAAATGCATTCACTTCAAGATCTACTATAGCTGAACCAATATCCTCTTGGATTTAGGTTATTGAATGAAAGAACACCAAAATATTGCATTTCATTCAACTGAAACTCCTTATTTGCCCATCTTAAACTCCATGAAGTTTGCTAGAACAGTGATGTCAAATACAAATAGAAACAGAGGTCACTAAACCATAAGGATCCTTGCTTGCTGCATATTTACTTAGAAAATCACGTGTTAACACTATTTTATTTTTATTTATTTAGATACCTACTTCCTATTTACATTTTAATCCGATTCAGATCATACTAGGGAGTATCAGGGACCACATGTAGTCTTTGGGCAATATGTCTGACACCACGGCCTAGAACCCTCTTTTTCATGATTTTAAATTTTTTATGATTTTAATGATTTAGTGATTTGTAAGTTCCAAGTATGATTATCTGGATACCTGCCCTCTGACTTGGTTAGATCAGCATTCCACCTTATGGGATGAAAATTTGATTAAGACACTTTTTTCTCTGGCCAAGAAACAAATTCAACAACCAAACACTTCTCATGAAATTTATATTTCTTCTCCAAGCAGTGCTAAGTGCAAAGCTATCCTGAGGGACATCTAACACTATTATCTGAAACCTCAAGAGAACTTTCTAAGCCTATCCAGGACCACAGCATTAAGAGAAAGAGACTTGCAGAAACATGGCATAGTAAACATGTATGACTGAAACAGGATATTAGGAAATACAAAACCAGTTTCAAAAAGAGAATGCATAGTATTGTGGAAAGCCTGCAGGACTGAGAATCAAAAGAGAGTGGGGTTCAAATTCTGCTTGAACTACCTATTTAGTGATTATGTGCAAGTTACCTTAATAATTTTGAGCTTTGGCTTCCTCATCTTTAAAATGACTATGATAGTAGCACAATTTGTAGGGTGTTAGGAGGATCAAACAAGATCATGCATATAAAACATTCTGTAAATCTTAAATCATTTATATACATGCTATTATAAAAGTTTCTACTTAGGAGAATTTAAGAAACAGAAAGTGACACTTTATTTTCTATGATTAACTGAAATGTTGGAATATCATCTTAACTCAATCTCACCTTTTCAACCTGGAAACATACAGCAATTCTGTCATTGGGGAAGTAGCAGATAAGAAAACTACATTTTAGAGAAAGAACTGTATTGTCAGATGATAAAATAGACCCAGAAGGATTACATGAATTTGCCCTTAGTCACAGGGCTAGGATGTCAGAGTCAAAGGGTTAGATTTTATAGTTCAGAATACCTGATGACTAAAACTCTATATTGTTTATCTACTTATTTGAAGTCTTCTATTCCCAAAATGTCACTGAATTTAGAATGTGCAAAAATCTATTAAGAAGTATTTGCAAGCATAAATAGAGTATTTCACACTGAAATTAGTGGAACCGATAATGATTCAGCATGGTCATTTGTAATATTGTTGCATCAGAAAGTATGGCTTAATTTCATTTTAGTTTTCAAGAACTTTTTTTTCAATCAATAAGCATTTTGTTAAGCATTTTCTATATTATACACTGTGCCAGGTAGTGGAGACATGACTCCTCCCTTCAAAGAGCTTACAATGTAATAAAAGTGCTTAGACAAGTACACAGATAAAGGTAACACAGATTACAATCAGTAAGTGCACAAGGGGTACAAAAAAAAAAGAAAAAAGAAAAGATTAAATGAAAGGATCATTTCTAATTGGCAACATTCAAGTAAACTAACAGGGGACGATGGCATCTGAACTAGACTTTGAAGAAAGAGTAGATATCAATAGGTAGAAAGGGAGGAAGATGGCACTGCATATTTTACAACATGAGCAAAGATAAAGCAGGTGTGAATACCGATAATACAATTTGACAGAAGCACTCAGCATATAAGAGTAAAGCTTATATCCAGATTGTGAAAAGCTTTGAATTTGATCAGGAATTTGAGTTCATTCAAGAGGTAACTTCAACTTAAGTCAATCGACATTTATTAAGAAATTACAATATATAGGTCACTGTGCCACGTCCTGGAAATGAGATAAGTTCCAGAAGTAATTTATAATCCGACAGGGAGTCAGTCAATAAGTATTCACTAAGTACCTACTATGTGCTAAATACTGTGTTATAAGTACTGGCTATGTGAAGATAAAAAATGAAGCAGTCCCTGCCCTCAAGGATGAAGAAACATACAAAGTGTTGCCACACTTGTGTCTGTGTGTCTTTGTGTATGCATTTAGAGGTTTTGAGAAATTCAAAGAGGGAGAAGTCAGATTTAGCCAGAGGAATCAGGAATATATCTCTTTGGAGAAGGCATCACTTGAGTAGTTTTGAAGGGTATAGATTTTCACAGACAGAATTGGAAAAGAATCATATTTATACAGAATTTTAGTTTGCAAGAGGCAACATGGTATAGGGGATGGAGAAGTGACCTTGGAATCAGGAGGACCTGGGCATTTGGATTTCTGACATTTACTGGCTGTGCGACTCTACACAAGTCACCTATTTTTTCTCTAAGTAACCCTCTGGGACACTAAGTTGTAAAGAAGGTGCCACCAGCATCAATTGAGGGAGCTTCCTCCTTCAAAAGTTCTTTCTAGTAATGAAATCATAGGTTTTTATAGGTGACTCGGGGTTCCTGACATACATCCATGGCAGCAGCATGCAGGCTGAGGCGTGTTCACATTAAGGTGAAAAGGCTTTTGAGTCGGGATCCTCAGGTCCCATGTCAACACTTATAAGATTAATATGGGAGCCCCAGTTACATAGGGATTGTGATCTATTATTGAAGAAAGCAAGCCACAGATATAAAGACAGATCCTTGATGTGTTTTATTACAATTTTAAAAATGCTTTTCTCTGCGCAATTTATATAAATGTTAACTTCAAAATTCTACCAATTATGAATGGGACCACTACATTATTACCATCTTTAAGCAGTAAAAAGACATATACTGATTTCTTAACTTTATTCAGAATTGTACAACTTTTTAGTGAGCATCAGATAATATGCCATAATTTGAATCAAAGGAAAACTATTGAAGTGTCCTTACTCGATTTTGTTCCACACAACTTCCAAGATGCTTTTGTGGGTATTAACCAAATAATGATGTTGGTCAAGTCTCAAGTTATCTGGACCCTCAGTTATGACTAGATGGAGCCTCAGCTTCTCCAACTGACTAAATGAATTCTAAGTCCTTTCCAATTCTACTATCTCTAGATTTCATTCTGAAAATATACCAAGGATTGATTCTAAGGCATGAAAAATATGATAGAGAAACCCAGAATCAGCAATAATAATAATAATAATGACAATGATACCAAGCATTTTTCAAATATTATCTCATTTGATCCTCACAACTGTGGAAGTTATGTACTATTAGTTATCCCCATTTTTGTAGCTAAGGAAACAGGTTAACTGACTTGTTCAAGATCACACAGAGCTGGCAAGTGCCTGAGGTCACTTTTGAACTCAAGTCTTCCTGACTGAAGATCCAGTGCTCTATCCCCTGCATTGCCTCGCTGCAGTTGAAAAATCACTGTTCTCATTCTGAACCTGAATGAAAAGACAAAAGTGATTGCCATCTTTTCTGTGGCATACACTAAACTAAGATGACACAATTAAGTAAATTAAAGTATAGTAGAAATGATGAAAGACCAGTTGGGAGACTGGCGTGGCAGTTTTTCTACTTACTAGTGTGTAACTTTAGGGAAATCACTTGGCTACTCTGAGTCTCAGTGTACATGTTTAGAAAAATAGCCCTTCTTCACAAGGTTGTTATGCAAAGTCAAGATAATGTGTTAGTAAATATCTCATAAGTAAAAAGTTATTATTAGTTATTAGTAGCAGAAAACATTTCAAATTACAAAATATTACACAAATGTAAAGTTGCAATGATGATAATACAAAAGAACAAAAGAAATTATCTCTATCATTGAACTATAGTTTAAAATATTGGAAAATCAACTAGATAATCAGATTTCTAAACAGCTAAAAATTGGTGCTATTTTCAAGTAAAATAACTTTGATTATAAGAAGATTTAAGTTTCTTCAAAACAACATTTTAAAAGATAAATTGCTAAAATATAGTTAGAATAATACACACACACACACACACACACACACACACACCCTTATTACATAAGGACAACAATTACATAAAATGCAATCAAAAGATAAACATAGGAAAAAATCAAAACCTTCATGAAAAAAATTAGTCCTTTTTTAGGATGAAAATAAAAAAGATGGACCTAGTACTTTTTAGCTATACTTGTCCATCTATAGCCAATCTAATATTTAAACCATTGTAGAGAAGAAAAAGAACTTGGACCATTGGGTAAAAGATCTAACCAGTAGATCTGTCAAAAAATGAAATTCATTCTTCAGGAGTGAGTAGTTTCATTAGAGGTCTTCCAGGAAAATAGGGATACTCATTGGGTATGTTACAGAAGGGATTTTTTTTTTTTATTTTGCCCAGACTAGACGATTGCTGTCCCTTCTGATGCAAAAATTCTCTTATTCTGGTTGCCTATCATAAATAGTCTCCAAAGCAAGGAGAACCTACCTCAATAAGCCAGATACTTCATAAAAGATTTGACAATAAACAAATATTTTAAGAAAACATTATATAACATTGAAAAAAGATATATACTATTTACTAAAATTAAAATTCTTTGCTACTTCAAGTCAGTAAGAACTAAATACTTTAAAAAAAAATCAACAAGTTTCCATTATGGTGATAGGCATGATAAGAGTACAAAAGCAGAAGATGCTAACACAAGCCTTAAAAACATCTTAAATCAAACTTTTCATTTACTCATTGTGTTCATCCAATCAGTTCTCTGTCATTCCTTATTGTATGTTATCTCACATAATAATTATTCTAAACTTTCTCCTCTACCTTAAGCCCCCAAATGCACCTCACTCCTTTATCAAAAGACATCTCTTATCAAGACCTCCTTGATTATTAAGATCAAAAATGGGGTACCCATCTTGAGCATTTTCAACCCATTATTTTTAATCTCTGCTCCAATGCCAGAGGGTGAAGTGGTCTTCCTCTGTCAGGACTACCAGACCTGTGTCCTTGACTCTAGTCTTCTCTACCTCACAATCTCCTCCAGGATTTTATTCCATTTATCGTTCTTTCTCATCTTCAATCACTCTCTCCCTTTCCCTATAAATAAACAAACTCCTGCCTCCCCTACCATAAAAAAGTAAAACAAACTATATTTCCTGAACTCTGCCAACCTTCTCCTCAAGGTATCATCATAAGATCATAGATTTTAAACAGGTTTTTAAACTTTTTTTAAAATTGTGTAAGGTAAAAAAGGAGAGCTGGAAAGCAGGGAGCAGAGAAGTGTGGATAGTCTGGATTTTGCTGGGAAGCTAATATTTTATTATGGGAAGAGATGAAGATGATGGTCAAAATTCAGATCTTATGGTATAAAAATAGTAAGATTACAGCAATCATGGGGGCAGTTAAATGGTGCAGTAGATAGGTCCTCCTGCCTTCAGGGCCAGTGCCCGAAGTTCAGATGTAGACTCAGATGTGCACTTATTAACTGTGTGACCTTGGGCAAGTCATTTAACCCCAATCCCCCCCCCAAGTGGTAGCAATCTGTTGACATTCCGATGACACATTAAATGATAGACCCAAATAATATGTAATATGTATTCTTTTGCAAAGGTATCTCATGAAATCCAGTTTTAAAATTCATAGGAATACCTGCAAAAAGTTCTTTCAACTCCTCTTTTAAAATTCTGCTTTCCTTCACCTTATGCCTCTCCCCATTTTTTCTCAAATTTCTGCCAATAATTCTATTGGCACTCAGGAACCAGTATTCTAACACTGGGAGGAGGATAATGACAGCAGCTATTCAGAGGCAGCAGACAGGGCAGCTTTTTTTGTAAATGCTCACAACACTTAAAAATATCCCAAGTATGAGAGAAATGATTAATGTTATTGATAATAATAATGAGGAAACTCTTTTTAAAAGAAAAACTAATTTTTATGAATGTCAGATATTAAATCATAAACCATCTGTAATATTAAAAATTATTTAATTTATGAATGCTTCATTTTCAAGCAACTTTTTAGGAAGACAGTTACTATGCAAAGATATTCTACTCATATAATAGTTTGTAGCAACACTGATTGATCTGTCTTTGATAGAGGTTAAATTTAAGTGACTCCACTAGACATTATCATTCTATTAATGCAACATAAAAATCCTCAGGAGGAGTAATTTATTTTTCTTATGTCCACTTCCCTTTCTCTAACTCTCATAGCTTCTTTAGGTTTGTTTTATACTTTCTTTGTCCTCCCAGTTTAGCACAGTGCCTGACAAGCAGTAGGTGCTTAATAAATGCTTGTAGACCTTTTTTGGGGGACAAGGGGGATTACCTTTTAAATTTTCATGAAGTTCTATTTTTGATTTCTTGGGCTTTATGATATCCTGTTTACCTGTAATTATGCTGTAAGAGGATAAGATGCTGTCAGAGAGGAGTCAAGAGCAGCCAAGATTTCTGTGGTCTGGAGGAAGAATTATGATAGAGGGTATTGAGGATTTGGCAAAGTTTCCTTACCTCATGCCTGGCACAACACACCAGGAGAGACACCCAGGAGCCTGATTTTTTTTTCAGAGGTATTTCCCTGAGGTATCATTATTATACTGGCCACCAAGCTAAGGGTGCCAGCCTAAAAGAATAACACAGGAAAGTCATAGAAGGATCTTCATATAACTTCCATTTTTGAATTGATTCCTTATCTCTCAAAAAGATAACCAGAAACAAATAAATACAAGTCATGACTAATTAGGTACTACTTTAAATTTTCTTGTCTGGAAATATGGTCCTAGTTGTAGAGGAAGCACAATTTTAAGTTCTTACATAATTATCATGAATTATTAACAAGAACAACAACAAAGCAGGATCTCATAGGATTTTGAATATAAAGCTGAAAGGAAGATAAATCTTAAAGTCTATCTAGTCTAGTCCTTTCACTTTACAGATGAGGCACAGGAAGATTAAAAAGACTTGCCTAGGATCATACTGATAGTAAGTGACACAAGTGAAATTTGCACCTAGATTTCCTAAACCCAGTATCAGTTTCAGGTTCTAACATGAAAGAAGCTATGAAAGTCACAGAAAATTATTGGATTTAAGAGCTGTGTAAAGAATCTTATCTGGAGGTTTGCAATTTAGGTTCCAAAAAACTTGTTTTTTAATGCTTTGAAAACTATTTATCAATATCAATGGGTTTTCTTTGCAATCATTTATTTTATTTTATGTACTTAAAAGCTTTATTGTGAGAACATAAAAGAATTGAAGAGACCCTGATCTAAAACAAACCATTTATTTTACAGATTAAAAAATTGTGGCCCAAAGAAGTTTAATGATCTGCTTCTAACTCAGAAAGAAATACTTCTAATTCTAAATGAAAATCCAGTATATTTTCTATCAATACCACATTCTATTATACTTGCAAACCAAAATGCTTAAATGAGAATTTTTCTTTATCATGGAACACTATGACAAAGTAATTTTTAAGACTACACATAAAGATGGCTTTTGCTTTGAATTTAAATGTTTTAATATAAATGCTTATCTCTGCTTTACACTTTTAAACACTTGTGATCAGATACCACTTTGTTATTTTGTAGTATCTTCATACAATTGTTTATGTTTTTGGCTCTTTGCTTTACTTTTTTTTTCTCTCTCACTTAATAAGTTAATAAAACTCTGAGGAACTAATATATTTGTCTCTTCCCTTGAAAAATGTTAGTGAAAAATGTATTTGTTTTTCTATTTCTCCTCAACTCTACACTTGCCTATATGGCTGGATGTACACTCACATCCATAAGGCTCAGCATGGGGACATATGGGTTTCCATTAACTAAAGGATGAAAAGAAATAAACTAGACTAATAAAGGGCAAGGGACACTAAAGGAAAGCAAATCTAATCAGGTCTACTAGTAAAATGAAGTGTTTTACTCAGGCTACAATGGTATGAGATAGGGATGCAGTGCTTAATGGAGAATGGAAGAAAAATGCAGGAAGGGATGCTTATTTCAATCCCAACCAAGTCTGTAACTTTCAACAAACTGCTTAACCTCTCTGGACTTTAGTTTGCTAATCTGTAAAATGACTGGTAGTCCCGATGGACTTCCAGATTACCTCTAGTTCCAAATCTATAATTCCTTTGAACCACACATAAAATGAGTCACTGCCAAAACTGAAAATGCTAGATTATTTGCATTTTCCTCATTCCAATATTTAAAAAAAAAAAACTTTAAAGAAGTTGCTCCAAACAAAGAAATTTTTTCCTTTCCTGAAGCGTATTATGAAGCAAATTCCATTGTAATAAATCTTATTTATTATTTTGAAATACTGGATTATCAAATACTAGGAGCAGCTAAGTGCATAAAGCTGGGAGTCAAGAAGACCTGAGTTAGCTATAAGAAGACACTTATTAGCTATATGACCCTAAGTCACTTAACATTGATTGTTTGCCTCAGTTTCTTTGTCCGTAAAATGAACTGGAGAACAAAAAGGCAAATCACTCCGATATCTTTGCTAAGAAAACCCCAAATGGGATCATGGACTGAACAACATCAAAAGTATCAAATTCTAATTGAAATAAAAACTTGGATGAGTCATTGTAATATTGGACTTATCTTACCCAAATCCAACCTGCCTCAAACACCTTTCATTATATAATTCCTATCTTTATCATGAGCCCCCCAACATTTTTAAAAACAAACACTTACGGTTGACAAAGTTTCACCAGGTCCTGGTCTGTGGTATTTGGAGGCAGTCCTCTGATATAAAGATTTGTTTTGCTTAGTTGATCCCACCCTGAGCTGCTACTGTTGCTACTGTTGTTATTACTGCTGGTAGTACTGGGACTGGGAGGAGCCATTGGGTGGGCTGGGACGATAGACTGCTGGAAAATTAAGTAGAATGTTAGAATCTGGTAAATAAAAATTATATTATACATAGAAAAGAAATTTGTAGCAATGATCACAGTGAAGGTATAAAAAACATCTAATATCTATCTTCAAGAGTTTTATTGCCTTTTAAATACAGGTATACTTTAAAAAAAAATCAGGATGGGATGATCTGGATCATCACACTTTAACCAAAGAAGTACTGACTTCACAAAATTATTTACTCTAAGAAACCTCTAGTTTCCTTTAAATTCAGATTCATTTATATTCAAGCTTAATATATGAATTATATTTTCAGGAATTCACTGTGTACTGTGACATCTAACCAGATTTAATTTATTTGCATGGTGCTAAAATTTAAAAATAAGATTTCCCTTTTAACTTTTTCAAATTACTGCAATGAAAGTTTAAAAAATACATCTAAAAGCAGATTATTCAGGTATACTTTTGAGGCTGTTCATTTTAATAAAAGGTCAATTTTTACTATCATAAAGGATTCATCTAGTTCTATGGCAGAAACACAACATCATTCAGACATCTGGATATGGTTCACAGTTCTGCTAGCTTTCTACCTCCCACTCCCCTCACCCCCTCAAAGCTGGATAAACTTGTGAAATGTAACTTGTGAGAACTTTGTTGTACTTGGCAACAAGCCTGGGCCTCTCTCTCACAGATAAACACAACTATTACTAAGAACAAAGCCCAGGACCCAATGCAGTTTTACACTCAGCAGGCAGAGAGGAAGAATGTCTGAAATGATCCACATTCCAAACCTTCTCTGGGCTGTATTGCTGGCAAGGTCTACTGACCCTGAGCTGCTCTAAAAAAAATTAAGGAAGTCCTAAGCAGTTTATGCTGCAAATGCATGTGTGCAACTCTCAGTCTCAAGTTAATCAGTAAAAAATGTTAGCTATTCCATACTAATAGAAAAATTGCCATCTTCCCCGATGCTCTTTCACGTGAACACGAAGTCATTTAGTCAAGGAGAATGTAAAACTAATGGTCATTAATGGTCAGCAAACTTAAAAAAATTTTTTTTTTAAATTTATAGTATAAACTCCAGTCTTTTTTCTTGCACTTCTCTTTCAGGCAGCTAGGTAGCTCAGTGAATGGAATATAAAAGTCCTGAGTTCAACTTCTGACACACATCTACTAGCTGTGTGACCCTGTACAAGTCATCTAAACTGTCTGCATCAGTTTCTTCATCCATAAAATGCAGAAAATAATATCATCTCCCTCACAAAGCTGCTGTGAGGACCAAATGCAATATTTTTTAAATGCTTCAAAAACTTTAAAGTGCTTTATGTTAGCTAGTAATCATAGTAGTAATAGTAGTAGGAGAAGCAGCAGCAGCTTCTACAAATTACTTGAAAATATGAGACATACATAATTTTTATTTTGTGTAACAAAAACAAAACAACAGTAAAAATAAAACTTTGCAGTAAAAGTAGTCTTGTCAGTCTAACTTTATGTCACAAATTTATGCTGTGTCCTTCTCAATTGTCTACTATAGGCTTTTTGATCTTTATTAACAGCTTTCCTCTGAGTATTCTGCTCACTCTACCCTTATATCAGTCTACAACAGCTTAATCCATCAGAATACTCCATTTTTTGAGTTATTCACATGTGAATATTTCTTTTCATCATTCAATCTGGTCCTACATTAACCAATTCCTTCTTTCTACCTCCAAGGCAATCTTTTTTCCACAATCATAATTCTTCATCTGTAAATGAGGGAGTTGAGCTTATAGTATCATGTGAGAGGTGAGATGGATGGAAAGTCACTTAAAGTACCAGGAATTTGTTGAGTGGTTCAAGTCTTGCCTCAGACCAGAAGAAAATCACTTAACTTCTTAGGTCCTTAAGCAAACTTAAATTTATAAAATGTGGAGCAGAAGCCAAACTACTCTAAATTAACAAATTCACAGACAAACCAAGTTCCAGGACTATGTACTAGAAATACAGGTCCTAAAAATCTTTTATAGTAATCAGGAATATACAACCAGAGAGGAGTGTATAGAAGTAATTTGGTGTGGGAAAAGTGAAGTGAGAATATAAATAACTTGGAAAGAGATGGACATTAGAATGAGCTAAGGTGGTGACAATTTGACAGAATCTTGAAGGAAGCTGGGGATTCAAAGACAGAGAGGTAAGAACCAACATTAAAACATGGGAGGGACCTTGGAAGGGGTAAAGGAAATGAACATCTACTAAGTACCTATTATGTGCTAAGTGCTTTGCAAATATTATCCCATTTGATCCTCCTCACAACCCTGTGAGGCTGGTGTTATTATTACACCCATTTCAAAAGTTGAGGAAACTGAGGCAGACAAGTTATCTCTCATCCAGGGTTAAATAGCTAGTAAATGTGTGAGACTGGTTTGAACTAAGATTTCCCTGACTTCAAGACCCAGTGCTCTATCCACTGAAACACTTAGTTGCCTCAAGAGATGTATGAGATAATGGAATGCTATATGTGGGCAAACAATAAGTACATTACTTTAGGTGAAATATAGAGTGTGTAGAGAAGTAACATGGAACTTCTCTATAAAGATGTATGAATGTCTCACTGTGAAGGGTTATGAATGCCAAAGGTAGAAGTTACTGTTTTAGCCTAGATATAACAAGGAACCACTGATGCTTCCTGAAAATATTTTCAGATCATTTCAAAGATTACAAAGTCCTCTACTTAAAAAAATCCCATGAAATATGTGGACCCAGGCAGAATGATTTTGTGATTTTCTTCGTGTTTTTTGTAGAAGTAAAAGCCATAGATGATGTGAATGATTCACAACTACAGTTTGGCAGAACCTAACTGGCAAGAGTTGGCCAAGGATTCAAAAGAGGACAGTAGAGTTGAACTGGCTCATTAAAGGGTCAAGATGGGGAAAAAAAGGAAACAGTTATTAAACACCTGCAGTGTACCTGGCGCTATGCTAAGCACTGTGGATACAATTATGAAAAAAGTGGTGTCTCTGCTCTGGAGAAGCTCACAATCTAATAGAGAAAGACAACACACAAAAAGAAGCTGAAAAGCAGAAGAAAAGGGTATGGCATATCCATGATTAGGCAAGGGCATGATGGAGAAATCAGAGATATCCCAGAGTAGTATAGAGGACCCAGGTCAGAATGGGGAAGTTTTGAGTTAATCTAGTGAAGAGATAGCCAGGAAGAGAATTGAGGGGTCAAGGGATTGGAGGTCACAGTGCAGATGAAAGTAAGGTTTTGTAAGGGAAGACAGAAAAAGAGATGATCAAATCTCATTCACATCAACTATTTTAACAAAAGTCTATGAGGATTTCCTTAAGTTTAGGTCTATCTTTGATCTCTCTTGTAACCTCATGCTTTGTATTACCAACTGCTTGTTGACACTTCTCTCTGCAGTCTTCAAGCATCTCAAACACAATATTTAAAAAAATTAAATTCTCTTTTCCCCAATACCTGCTCATCATTTTGATTTTTGTGTCTGTCAAAAGTACAAGTACTCTTTCTATAATTGCCTTTAAAACTTTTGACTCTTTCTTCTCCTTTATCTGTCTCTTGTCACTTCAGTAACCAAACCCAGATTCCACCTCTGCAATGATTTGCATCAAATTACTGATCCTCCTCACTTGGACATTTAAGATAGCTTGATAAGCAGTCAAGTGGATGATACAGGACTAGGAATCAAGAAAACTTGAGGTCAAATCTTATTGTAGATGCTTATTAGCTGGGAGATTCTGAACAGCTCACTTAAGACCAGAATGCCCAGTTTCATCATTTGCAAAATGGACTAATACCACCAACCTGTCAGGATTGTTGTGATGATAAGAATGCTAAATACTATAAGAAACTTCAATTACTATAAAATGCAAATTATTACTATTATTATCTCTCAAGGATGCTAGATTTATTTTCCTTATGCAGAAGTTGGATCGTTTTATTACACTGCTCATCCTATTACTTCAAGAACAGAAATCCCCAAACTCCTTAGCCTGGTATTAGGACACTAAAATGGGGGAAAAGCATGCACTACAGGATCAGGAGATCCAAACTCAGACCTGGGTTTTGCTTACTACCTCTCTTATTTTAGGGAAATCATTTAACCCCTTTAGGTCTGAGTTTGTTCATTTGTAAAATTAATTACACTAGATAATCTCCAACGTCCCTTCTGCCTATAAATTCTGATCAACATTCTATTCTCTATGACCTTTATTAGCTTTCCTCATATCCCATACCTCCCTATATGTGTCTTAAATTCCAATCAAAATGGTTAAATTACTACCTACTATAAAGAGATTTAACCAAAACTAGACCAACCTCCAGAATAACAAACTTAATTGCTTATCATTCTCCCTTTTATAACCCCTGGACTTAAGTTCAATCAAGCAGTCAGAATTAAATACACAGAAAAACTTTCAGAATCTATTTCTCCAATTTTTTTTT